>QVRM01005512.1:0-41918 GCA_003439945.1 Dermanyssus gallinae | reverse complement strand
GGCCTCCCATGACTCATCGTGATCCTATGAAGGTCGCCGCAATTGGACCCGACTATTTCGCGTCCACTGTGCACACACATATGTCCTTCGCTTTCCTTTGTCGAAGCAAGTTGCTAAATGTAACCAACAGTCGTAATCAGTTTTAAGTGTAGTCCTATCTGGCCGAATCTATATATATATATATATATATATATATATATATATATATATCACTATCTATCAACATATCTCATTATCACTACAAATATATATCGTTCTTCGATTTTCGCCCGTGACACTCGACACTGCCATCTATTATAGATAATTTTGTGCGCTGTTGGGCGGATCGAGCTATACGACTTAGCGAGGTTTGACTTAACGTCGCAAACTACGTGCACACACACATATATATATATATATATATATATATAGACATGACTGATTGCTCTTATTTATTACAGTTACTTGTTGCATTTAAGTGATACAAGTCGACGGCGCCTTTGGCAGCAACAACAAAGTGAAAACATGCGCTCTTATTGTTGTCAGAATATCTAACGTTTATGCATATATATATATATATATATATATATATATATGTCTTACAAATGGCTAAGCACACCGATAGGCGCCGATACACGACTATACAAAACAAACAGACACCTAAAGTGAGCGGAATATACGAGAACTTTTCGGGCTGACCCTCAGCATCTAACGTCAACGGGCTTTTTGCTTTTGCACGGCTTCGTAAGACGAACCCCAAAAGTACAGATGTGCACCTATATGGAGACTGAACGCGTGCACCTATATGGAGACTGAACGCGTGCACCTATATGGAGACTGAACGCGTGCACCTATGTGCTTCCTACCGGGCCGCGGGGCATACGCGAATGCACCACGCCACCGGTCGACAAACGCAGCATTAAAACTGCCTTAACTCCCGGCCGTTCGTTCTCTTCACTTTCCCGTAGTTCACCTCTCCACCTCCGACCCCCCGATTTCCCCTCGAGTCTCCTCGGCTGCTGCTATAGGGCCATTTCTGCAGATTGACACAGCAGTATTGGCATTCGTTAGCGGCGCTGAGGACAGCCTTAGCAACGGACAGCCAAGAACCGACCCCAACGAGACGTTTTCTAACGGCCGCGATTGGCGTGCTCTGCCGTGCATGCCGACGCGCGACCATTCGTGCCGCCCTCATCAAAATCCCCATCATCGTCATCAGCTCATGATCAGGTTTGTCTAAAAACGATTGGCACGCGCATTCCGTAGCATGGCGTGTTTAATCGGCATAAGCCTACGCGCTATGCCGTGCGCGGTACTCTGCTCTTTAACCATTGTTGATGTTGTTGTTGTTGTTGTTGCTGTTGTTGTTGTTGCTGTTGTTGTTGTTGTTGTTGTTGTTGTTGTTGTTGTTGTTGTTATCGTCGTCCTTGTTGTTATCGTCGTCCTTGTTGTTATTGTTGTTGCTGTTGTTGTTGTTGTTATCGTCGTCTTTGTTGTTGTTGTTGTCGTCTTCGTTGTTGTTGTTGTTGTAGTTGGTGACGTTCTCGTGTATGCACACGTCGTGACGGTCTGGGTCCAGTTCCGTTTAACAGCCAGAACTGGATCGTGCGTGGGGCTTTGTTTGTCCAATCGATATGGTATCGTCACCACAAGCTTCACTATTCTGAACATCATCACCTCCACCACCACCCTACCACCACGATATTTTTCATCATCCCTATTATCCCCATCCCCATCATCATCATCATCATCGTCGTCATGATGGGCGACCCACGACCAGCCGAGCTTGTCGAGCATCGAGCAAGGAGCAAGGGGGTGTTCGACGTTCATCACGTTACCCGACATTTCTCGCCACTCTGCCTGCCTGCCTGCCCGGTTGGCTGGCATCTGAGATGGCCAGTTAAGAAGATCGGCGTGCCCAGGCACGGCATAGCAGTGGCTGCGCTGCACTGAGCCACTGCGACAGCGACATAAGCGACCGCACACGACCCGCACGACACCCATCCTATCCTGTGTTCTCTTTTTCCCCCGTCGTCTCTCTCTCTCTCTCTCTCTCTCTTTCTCTTCTTCGTCTTCTTCAACTTCGTTTTACTCATCTTTTTCTTCTTATTATCCTCTTTCTTTTGATGATGATGCTATTGCTGCTGCTGCTGCTGCTGGCTGTTCCTCGACGAGTCAACATTAAGCTGACTAGCGTATTAGCCGAGTACGATAACAGCAGCAGCAACAACAACAGCAACATCAGCGGTAACAACAACAACGGCAACAACATTAGCGGTAACAACAACTACCGCAGCAGCAGCAGCAGCAACAACAACAACAACAATAGCAACAACTACCGCAGCAGCAGCAACAACAACAACAACAACAACAACAACAACAACAATAGCAACAACTACCGCAGCAGCAATCACATTGACAACGGTAGCATCAATAACAAAGCAACGCCAACACAAAAGCCCTACTACACAGCAAGAATACGATGACGACAACAACAGCAATCATAGCAGCCATCTCAACAGCAATTAAAGCAGGCAACAAAGACAGCAACGACTATACTAATAATAATAATAATAATAATAATAATATAAATACGACAAGAACAACAACCATAGCAGCCATCTCAACAGCAATTAAAGCAGGCAACAAAGACAGCAACGACTATCATAATAAAAATAATAATAATGATGATGATGATGATGGGCAATCGATGTGTGGTGTAGTCTGCGCTGAAACACTTCCGTCTTCTGAAAGACGCTGACTCAGAGCACCTCTCAGGCAGAAACAAGAGCAACATCAGAGGCCGAGGCTGGAGACGCACCTTCTGCGTCTCCAGGAGGACTCATGCATGCAGAGGGACAACTATTCAAATGGTTCATGAAGGCAACAGAACAAGAAACAAAGAGAAGAAATCAGAAGACTACAAAGGGAAGAGATAGGGAGGGAGAGAGAGAGAGAGAGAACAAGGAAAGCAACGGACGAAGATGCCAACCAAAGCCCAAACGGAGGAGAGTGGCCAAAGGAGAAGCACGCCGATGAAAACGGGACAACAGACGACGCAAAACCTATTAAAGGAAACGAGAGAGAGAGAGAGAGAGAGAGAGGGGGGAGATCAGACCCGGTGGCGAAACAGAACGACATTGATCTGTTATCTACCTGCATCAACTGTGGCCGCAGGCTCTGTAGGTATAGACAGGTAGAATTTCCGTTCTTGCTGCTGCTAGTGCTGTCGTTGTTGTTACTGTTGTTGTTGCTGCTGCTGTTGTTGTTATTGTTGTTGTTGCTCATGTTGTTGTTATTGTTGTTGATGCTCATGTTGTTGTTGCTTATGTTGTTGTTGTTGTTGTTGCTCATGTTGTTGTTGTTGTTGTCGCCGTCGTCCGTCGCCCAGTCCTTCGACTGTATGGCTCTGCTCTGACCAGCCTCGCTCTAAGATGTGGTGCTTCTCTTGTGCTGCTGCTGCTGCTGTTGCTGTATTTTCTTCGGCCGTTCTGTTGCTGCTCTAGCTTTTGCGACACCGGCTTGTTGAACTACTGTTGTTACTGACAATGCTTCGGCTTCTGCTGTTGTTGTTGTTGTTGTTGCTGCTGCTGTAGCTGCTACGATGGCCACGACGGCGGTTATTGCAGTTCGAAAGCTGTGGATGGCTTCGCGGTGCCGCGACAACATCGGCTGAACGCCGCCGCCGAAGCCGCCGCTGCCGCCTCCAACGACAACAACAACAAGGTCAGGGGGGCCTCCTCATGGGCCGGGGGCAACATCGGACAAACCGGCACAACACCGACCGACCAGCCAACAGACAGAGAGACAGATAAATAGATACACAGACAGACAGACAGTCAAAGAGGTATAAGAGGTATCGGCAGACATCGAAAACAACAACAACAACTTAGCACCTGAACAACGGGAGCCAATGGGAGCCATAGGGAGGAACAGCAATGTAGAAGGAGAAATTATATATATATATATATATATATATATATGGGAAAGAGAAAGGCGACAGGACAGAGTAAAAATCGCTCTGATTAGTCGACGAACTGCTTGCTTGCTTGTTGAGGTAAGTGGTGCCTTGTAGTAGTAGTAGTAGTAGTAGTAATCGTAGTAGTTGTAGTAGTTAGTTAGTTTGTTAGTTACATAGTTAGTCGCGTGCAGTTAGTAAGCTTCTATTATCAGTGACGGTTGGGCGTTTGCTGAACACTGCCTACTGAGCTTCAGCGCTGACCGTCCTGATGACTCTGACGTTGGCTGACCGGCAGAGAGACGAGAGGGGACAACAACAACAACAACTACTACCACTACTACTACTACTACTACAATAACAGTACTCGTAACAGCAACGCAACGAAGACTTCGACAACGAACGGACGAAGGAAAACCCGAAACCCAACGGCACACACCAGAGGCCGGTGACCCGACCAGCGCTGTTGTGATCAGCTGCGATTGAGCACAAAGCGACGAAGGCACAGGTAGGCTATACACGTGATACAGAGTAGGTGGGGGACTCCAGCAGGGACAGAGACAGTGGACAACAACAGAGAGAGAGAGAGAGAGAGCGCGAGAGAGGGCGAAGAGGATATATATATATATATATATATATATACTCGTATCTAAGGGGGGGAGACACCGATGCAACGATGCGTATGGAACAACGGTTGTTTTGCCCCCACGTTTTTGTCTGTTAACGTACGCGTCTCACAACAACAACAACAACAGCAACAACAGCTGTAGCTTTGTTATAGCTGTTTGTCAGCTAAACGTTGCTGGTACTACAACAACGACAGCGATAGCGATGACGACGACGACGACGACGACGACAACAACAACAACAACAACAACAACAACAATTTCTATTACCACGACCGTTACTACTACCAGTAGTAGTGGTGCCGGGCGCGTTCGGCAAGCGACTAATCTGAGTATCCGAATGCGGAACACTGAGAGCCGCAAATTGTCGAAGCAACACGATACGGGACAGACGACACAGACAGACCCAACACGGAAACAACACAAACACAACAACACACACTATGAAATAAAACAGCCACAACAACAACAACAACAACAACAACAACAATAACAATGACGGAGGACGCAGGACAAGAAGAAAGGAAACCAGCAGAATCAGACTAAGGCGAGGCGCGTCATACGACCGCTGGGATCCGCTGGGGCCGTTGTTGCTGCTGCTGCTGCTATTGCTGTCGTCGCCTGTCCAGCTGGACACAAATATCAGTACTGGGAACAGTGTCAGCAAAATAGTGACAACAACAACAACAAAGCAACAGCTATGTGCAATAACAACCGCAGTATTAGGAACGACCTCAGCTGTAACGTTAGGCTACGCCGAGAAAAAAACGCGATAACTACGTCGTCGACCACAGCAGCAACAACAACAACAGCAGCAGCAACAAGAACAACAACCACAACAACAAACAGCAGAAGGCAGCAGTAGCAACGACAACAACAACCACAGCCATGAAATAACAACAACCACAGCTACCATGACACATCAACAACAACAACAACAAAATAAACTGACAAGAAAGTCACACACGCATGCGCCAACTCTAGGAGATGCATTGGTGGACAACATCAGCAGCAACAAAAACAACAACAACAACAACAATAACAGCTATTTGTCTGCATTCGGGGAAGAAGAATCGGGGACGGAGACGCGAGCTGCTGCGCAATGCTCGCTTCTGAGCCGAATAATTTGCTGCTGATATACGTTTGCATCATTGTATCTACGTAGCTCCCCGTATCGCATTGCCCCCGCGTTGCCGCAAACGCGAGCGTGACTTGAGCACATTAATCTATGTATATATATATATATATATATATATATAACAGAGAAAGGGTACGGTCTAGCACAATAATGCAGCATTGGCGCTTTCCTTATTTGTCCATACACGGCGAGATTCTACGTAAGACTAGTGAACATCTCATTTATTTCACTCATATTGAGTATGCATATAACATAGATAATTATACAGATTATACAAATATATAGTCAGCTGCTCGCGGCATGTTATTCGAGAGAGGCAGTGCAGCGATCTCTTCGCAAGGGCCAGGCAGGCAGACGCATGAAACTTCGTACACGCCTGAGAGCACAGTCGACAGATGCACTCCGTGTACTCCTCGTGGAAGCTCGTATTCGAACAGACCAGGTGATGATAGCCATGAACTATATATCTGGTATAGACATGGCGATTGTCACATGCAAGACCAGACCAGAGGTGAGAGGCACTGAAAATATCCAGGTCTCCAACCTCTCGTCGGGCTTGTTCAACTTTATTTTCCCACTCGAATGGTACTGTACGCGGCGTCTTCAATCTCAATCGAATTATCCCAACAACCGGTGCACAGCCAGACATAAAGTACACAAAACGGCTACGTAAGACTAGTGTGCTTGCGTTAGAAGTCATGAGGACCGATTCAATGCGGTCTGGTGAATTCCAAATACGAATCGGTGATGCTTCTCTAAATTGAAGTCAATGGCTTTGCACGCGCCCAGACGCACAGTACACATTGGAACTCTGTTCGACTCTGTTCGAACGTAGAAAACTCTCCGTACCAAACCACTAGATTCCACTACTCTTACGTCTACTACGAGGAGAAAATGACGCTCTATATCTGGACGTACCACTACCTCACGGCCATTATGTACGCGAATAACTGTCTGCTGAGAGATACGTATAACTACTTTTTTCATTTGGCCTTCTAGTAGACGCCATGTCACACTACATCTACAAACTCCTATTTTTGTTTCCAATAAATGCATACATGTCCACCTGCAGGTAAAGGATATCATGCTTTGCCATCGACATCACAGCGGGAAGTCAGCCATTCTTCAGTTATGTGGTTCACCGTTGGACCCGTACCACTTAATGAAATACCGTGGTCGGCGGCAAGAACTGACATTTTGCGATCAGCACTATATATCATCACACTACAGCATGCACTACCAAGCGAAACGAAATAACCTTTGATGCAGAGGTCATCACATCATGAGTTCGATTTCGACAAAACACATCGGCCGATAGATGCCAAGGACTTCTTGCCTGGGTAGCCCAGTGCCTCCTAACTAATGTGCCTTCGTATTTTTTTGCGTTCAATTTAGTGGTAACACAAATATACTCATGCAGAAACATTTCATTTGCGCCGTTTGTTTAGTTTTGATGCATTCATCTAGGTCTGCATCTCTAGAATCAAACAGAATTAATCATGCTTCAGCGGCTAGTGCATGCAAGAACACATTAGTAGAAACGTTCTTTATATACACACGAAGCACGGTTGCATTGCACGAGGCATTTAGAGGTTACCTCTGCACAGAACTGTAATTATATTATTATTATTATTATTATTATTATTATTGACTAATTGTTTTTATTTGCCTTTAAAATATGATTTTTACAAAATGTAGTTTTTATCATCAACGCTGTTTTTCTTGTCGTTATAATTGCTGCTGCCGGTCGTGCACTTTAAATGTAATTTCTTTTATTTTTTGCTGCTAATTTGTACGGTATTTCTCAACACATTCAATATGTTCTAAAAGAGTAATAATGCACAGGCAGAAGGATGCAAAGAACAAAGACTGCCAATAAATAGTTCTAAAATATCCCGCCATGCTAGACGACCAGTAGAAATTCAGTGGTTTTGAGAGTACCACCATCTTACCGAGACCAACGGGTGTGCGTTATTCATTTTTGTTCTTGGCTCCCCTGTAAAAAAGAAATCATTACTGCTAATAGGACTAACAAGAGTCAGCAAACAGTAACCAATCTGTGCTGTGCTGCGACATCGGCATGAGCTCAATGGACAAATCGCTAATGACATTGGTTTGCTGAACTCTTGCGTCTGACACCCGAAGCCTTTGCTCTTGCTGCTCCCATATACCATATATCTCATATCAGGTGTCGGGTGGGCTTCTTTTCTGCGTCCCGAGTCTCTCCCAACTGTTGGAGGCTGCGTGGTGGCGATTCAACAACGCAGCGATTATAGACACTAGAGTGAAAGGTGCGGCGCTCAACAAGCCAGTGGAACGAAATAGCAAAACAATGCTGAACAAGTTCACCTTCAAAAACGCGCCTCCACCGTGTGCTTGCTGAAAACACGCACCGCGACCCGGCACAACGTTAGCGAGTCAAACACCGACTTACACACCCCGAGAAAGAAGCTCTAAATTGGGAGCATTATCTATAATTTGGACAAATACATAGAGTGGTCTCTGTAGAAAGGCAGGAGTAGTACTACTACTACTACTACCACTACTACCACCACCACCACCACCATTACTACCACCATCACCACCACCCCACCACCACCTAACCACCACCTCGGTATCTTCTGTCCTCACCCAGACAATGCCAAGCCTGCACAAGTTTCCCTTCGATACGTACACACAACGATGCGCGAGTGCACAAATCTTATCGAATCGAAAATGCACCCCTGTGCCCATTACGCAAATAGCGACGACACGAAGATTATCGTCCACTTTTCTTCAAGCCGACGACGAACGGGCGAAGCAACGTAGGCGTCCCGTCCCATCCCAACGGCAGCAGTTAGTGTTGCTACCGTCGTGAGTGAACTCGGCTCTGTGGGACGCAACTCTGATCTAGACACACGGCAGCTGGCGCTTCGGATGGCGTATCGTGTAGCGCCCGAAGTCGACGTCCACGATGACGACGTCGCCTCTGACCAAGAACAACAGAGCAGACAAGCTGAAACCCCATCGCGACGTGCCGAACCCCCCCCCCCCCCCCCGCCCCCCGTTGAGAAAGAGGTGCTTTACCTCTTCATGCAGACTCAAGCCACTCACTCACTCACTCGATTCTGTGAGCACAGCAGAGAGGTGGACTGGGCGTCGCCCAACTTTTGGTGGACGTAATCATCTGAAGGACCTGAAGTAAGTTGACCGCTCCCAGCCTTCAACAAAGTGGAACAAGACACAGCTGCACTGATAACAAGCAACATGCATATATATATATATAAGTGTAGCATATATATATATATATATATATATATCCATTTTTATTTGCCGAGAATTTAAGCATTGCAAAATTGTTGAATACACCATGTTTGAACTTGTAAAAAATTGAAACTTGAATATATATATATATATATATATAAACTAAAATAAATTGGTGAAATTCATTTGCACATGTACAATTTTTTTGTCGACAATTTATGAGAAGCAATACTACGAATGATACGGGCCTTCCCAAACAGTTCCTAAACGTTACCTACGGAGTTAGTGCAAAATATTATGTAGAAGAACTCTCACGAATCTGCTGCAGCTGCTGTGTGGCACTGGTTTCATTTTTCATCGAGAAGATTTCCAAATCTACGCTGTTGTTCGAGGAACGCGGGCTCAATTTGCAGCGCACACGCGCTCGTGTCGTGACTACTAAAAGCCTCAGCTAAGCCTATCCTGTCCTAGTACAGGCTCTCGTTTGAAGACGTTGGCTTTTCCGTTTTCTTTCGCAATCTCGTTTGCATCAAGTACAGATGGTAGCAAACAGCGAACAGACGGGACGCAATACGAGGCTCTTATGGTTGCATACGTTCGAGCATGCAAAAGGCAACGCAATGACAGCACTCCGATAGCAACGTGTTCCAGAGCGTCCTGGAACAAACTCGCTGGCCATTGTGTGAGTGACGCCCAGCTGCTAATGAAATGCTGACGGAGTGCTATGGCGATGATCGGGTAGTCATAATGGCATTATGATCTGATCCGACGATCCCGACTCTCTGGAGGGTCGTAGAGGTGCAGAAGGGCTAGAAGGAGACTAGGGTACGGTTGCCGTCTACAGAGGTGCATCGTGACTACACAGACGGCATAACACAGGCGAAACACCCATCGCCACGCGTACAAGCACAAAGCTCACACATTGAGAAGTCGGAACGTTGGCGGGCATGCAAAATTACGTTACAGATCCGCCCACCCGCTAGCGAGGAGACGTTGACGGTTGTGCGGCGAAACTGTGACCGCCAAACCATCTGTCTCGCTGTCAGCTGAGTCATAACTGGCAGAGCCACCCGTACAAAGTGTCAACATCTTTCCCTGTCACAGAGTGATGTCATTGAGTAGATAAATTACTTTCACACACTTTAATATATAGAAGGAGTGTTCAAATGAAAAGGTACGAAACGTCGTCATATATATATATATATATATATATATATATATATATAAAGATGTGCAAGAACACGCGTATACCATGCATGTAGCTGGGCTGTACGCATTAACAAGACTTCGCCCATTTCGCCCATGTATTGTAAGATCCCTCCTAATTCGATTCACTGTCTAGGCACGCCCTACATTATGCCAAGTTGCCGTTCATAAGGCGTAGTGCAATTACGGATGGTGCTGGGCGAAAACAGTCAGATGACCTTAGCAAGGTCGCAACAGCTCTACGCCTATCGTAATCATGACCACAAAGGTCTCCTGCAGGGATCTCCTACTTGGCTTTCTCGCAACGATATTCAATATCGTTAGCGGTTTTGTCTTACACGTTCACCGTGACTTCTTCTTCGGAAAACGGATAGATGTATAGGCCGCACTGACGCACGGAAGGAGGGACGGACAAACCGTCAGAGACGATGCTGTGAAGCTAAGAAAGAGCGACATCATCAGGGGTCGGCTAACTTTTAGAAGGTAATTTCGTTTCGTTTCGGAATGCCTTCGTCTTGTCTCGTCTATCTCTACAGGTACTACTACTGTGACTTTGCGTCTCGACAAAAAGCACAATGTTATTATTCGCGCATACTTATATATATATATATATATATATATATATATATATATATACACGCACTTGCGCACTTATGCTTTATGTGTAGAAATCAATATATATATATATATATATATAGAGAGAGAGAGAGAGAGAGAGACTGATTCATTGGAACGGGTTGGATTACGGCTATAAGCTAAGAGCTGCTGCTATTATCACTGTCATATAATACATTGACTAGTGCCGTCGTATTAAAAACGTTTGTAGTAGTAGTAGTAGTAGTAGTAGTAGAAGTAGTCGTAGTAGTCGTCTTAGTAGTAAAGAGAAAGCAATAGAGCAAAGCAAGTTGTTGTAGTTGTTTTTCTACTATAGTAGTTGCTCAAATCGAAAAAGCGTAGTTCCTTATGCTTAGCCGAATGAAATGTAGCCTATAAAGCCTATTCCATCCGAATGGAACGACAGCAGGCAGACAAACAGACAGGCAGTGACTGAGCCATCCATTCAGCCAGCGTAAGCCGGGCGGGCGTCTGGACAAACGGACGGACGGACGGACGAAGAAGTGGGGGGTAGTGGGGTGGTGAGCACATATTTACGCTGCACGCGTCATTGCAGCGCGTCGTGAGACTTGTAGGCTCTGGTTCAGGCGGAGCTGCTGCGCGACGTCAATAGGCATAGCCAGGTCGACGTCGGCGGCGTCATCGGGGGCGGCGGCGGCGGTGGTGGCATCAGCATCGGTATTGGGCATTGGCTGTCTGTGCCATTGTGATCGTCAGCATCGACTTTGTCGACAGCATCGCTACTGGCTAGGTGTACCGCATTGCATTGGCTAAGACCACGACGACGACGACGACAACAACAACTAACTAAACTATGATGAGAAACGGAAAAATAACACGAAGAAAGACCGAGAAAGAGCGACTGACTCGCTGGCTGACTGACTGAATGAATGACGGCGTGGCTGTTTGCTTGGCTAACAACAACAACAACAACAATAAACGACAAACGATGACAGCAACAACAACAACAACAACAGAAACAACGACAACAACAACAACAACAACAACAACCAGCCAGAACGACCAACGTGTTTCGTCCACTGTCACAATCACAGGCACGGGTGCCCGTGTTGTCGTTGTTGGTTGGTTGGCTATTTTACTCTCTCTCTCTCTCTCTCGCATGATTTGTATCTCTATGTCAATTTCTTTGACTTTAGCAGCAGCGTCGTCAACTCGTCTTATCGTCAAGTTTAGTTTCAAAGTAGCCGGTGGTGGTTATGGTGATGGTGGTAATAGCGGTGGCCACAGATTGCCATTGTGGTGACGGTGTATTGCTGTCAATTCATCGTCGTTCTCATCGTCGTCGTCGTCGTCGCCGTCTTCTTCTCCTTCTTCATCGCCGCCCGCGCCGAGTCTCTTTGTCGTTGTTCTTCGCCGCCTCTTCCCGTGTTCTTTGCCGCTGCTATGCGCGCTGTTATACAATCACTGCACGTGTTGGTCACCTGCACAGTAGTAGGCTTGTCATTGTTGCTCATGCTGGTATATCGTTGTCATTACCGTGGTTGTCATTACGAATGTTATTGCTGCTGTTGTTGTTGCTGCTGCTTGCTGCTGCTGTTGTAGTTACTAGTTATTGTAGTTGTAGTAGTAGTAGTAGTAACAGTTATTGTTGTTGTAGCAGTTGTTATTGCTGCTGCTGTTATACTGTTACTGCTGTCGTGCTTATCATTATAAGTTGTTGTTGTTGTTGTTAGATGTATATATATATATATATATATATATATATATATATATATATATATATATATATATATTCAGTCAAGTAGATTCGCATAGATCAATAGGCGGCAGTGACTTATTTAGGTTTGTGTAAAAGTGTACATAATTTATGTTGTCTTTCATCATCGTCATTATCATATACGCTACGGGATGGTTGGTCTGATGACGTACGCCTCCGACCGGCAGGATAAAGCCCCCTGATTTTGTCTACCATTTTCACGCATTCACTTACTCAGCTCTCTACCATTCCTCGCTGAATGCCTCATGCCGAGGTTTTGCGTACGTATTTATTTACGTATCAAGTAGAGAACACGTATCGTTTCTGCACTTATGTATCTATGATTGTTTACGTTTGTTCTGTGTAGCGATGATGTTGAACAGAAACTAGTTTATATAGTTGTACCTGATTCGCTAACTGACGGACCAACTAACCAAGAAACAAACTAACTACTAAACTGCGGCTTTCGTTATCTCTTCTTTAGGCAACTACAGCAGCAGCAGCAGTAACAGGAGCCACGAGCCGTTCTGATTTGTTGTTGTTGGCGGTGTTGTTGTTGTGGTTGGTGTTGTTGTCGTTGTTGGTGTTGTTGTTGGTGGTGGTGGTGGTAATGGTGTTATTGTTGGTGTTGTTGTTATTCTTGTTGCATAACGACCAACACATACACACACATACACAACAGTCAAACATGGTGAGACAAACGACGTTTAAACTGTTTAAGACCGCCGTAGCTCTTCAGCTCTTCAACGCACGCACAGCACGCGTGCGAGGACAACCTTGACTTTGTTTGTGGCTTTGCTTTCGTGTGACTGCTTTGCTAATTGTTGCTCGATTCGTTCTAATGACGATAATAAGCACTATGGTGATGATAATGATGATAATGAATATTGTTCTTCTTATTATTACTATAAGTAAACGCTACTCATATTTCTATTTGCGGCGCTTTCGCGGTCGACCGTCTGCTCGCGATCATACAGCCGTTATGGGGGGTACGTCGTACGCAAACTAACGTACCGACGGACGCCGCTGTTGTCACAGCCGCAGCCGCCGTCAGTCATCCGTTTTTCGTCGCGCTTTTCTTTTTTTTGACTAGAAGAAGAAGCAACATTGTTGCTTGCGCAGGTTTGCGCGTCATTGCATTACCTCACGCACGCATAACGTGCGTATCTATACGCGTGTGCTTTGTGTATGTGCCTGTGTAATCTGTCACGTAGTCCTGCTGCTGCTGCCTGATTGTATTGTGTTGCTGTGACAACAACAACAACTTGCGGTTTTTGTTGCTGTGACAACAACAACAACAATCACCATCACCACCACCACCACCACAACAACAGCAACAACACTAGCCATTGTTGTGGCATCACCAGCTAGTGTTAATCAGCCGACGAGCAGCAGCAGCAACAGCAGCAGTAGCAAGCGGGTTGCCGCGATCAGTAACGCAAGACCTTACGAGGCACGACCGGAACGTCGACTTGCTATTCCTATCCGTCGTTTGTTCAATGCGTTACGATTGACACACATTCGGTGTGGTTTAAGCTACCAGTTAACTACTGAGGGCTGTTAGATAATCACATCCATGATCTTCATGTTTGTCCTTCTCTCTCTCTCTCTCTCTCTCGCTCTCTCTCTCACCACATTTTTCTCTCTTTCTTTGTTTCTATCTTTCTTTCATGTTTCTTTTACTTTCGCTTTTTGGTCTGACTGTCTCTTCTGTTCGTATCTCATCTCCAAAGGCCGTGGCTAGCCACCATTCAACTGATTGGCGTTCATTCATACACCTAGACTATCTTTGGTCCCCTACGGGCTTACCCATACTTTCATACAGGTATGCAAGTATGGCTAAGTAGTACCGCTCGCCTACCGCCGTCATCTCAGCCTCGCAGCCCTATTGTTGTAACGTGTCACTAATTAGCAATCGTCGAAGCAACAGGTCAACTATCCTGAAGGTGACAATGATGTTGCTATTGTTCTCATATTTAAATATTTGTTGCTGTTGTCACTGTTGTTGTTGTTGCTGTTGTCGGTATTGTTGTTCGATTGCTATTGCTTTTCCACTTCTTCAAATGCATATATACATAAGATGTACATCGTTGTCTTTGCTGCTGCTCACCTCTCCCCCTCCCCGCCCCCGTTCTTAATGGTTCCTCTCTGTCAACCCATAATGACCGCGTCTTAATTAGTGCGCGCATCCCTCCGTTCCGTTGTATGTAACTGTCGGCGACACGGCCACTAAAGATGATGGCTGCTTTTGTCGATTGACGTCGACTACGCTGTTGCCTAGTGACTGGCCGATCCATTCATTTATTCATTCATGAATTGACTCATTCATGCGTGCTTCAATCAATCACGCAATCGTCATTAATTGGTCAACTCTTCGAAAAAAAAAACGCCTGACAGTGCTGTCTCTCAGTTTGTTTATGTGTCCTGGCGATTGCATCACCAGCATAACACGTAACAACCAGCAAACCAATGGCGCTTAGCGAGGTAGACTAGATAGTAGACAACACAAAGACAGAGACAGAAATTGATCGACAGACGAGAGTAGTCGTACATACAGAATTCTTTGAGCGATGCTCATTCAGAGAATAGATGATAAACCATACAGTTGAGAGTCAGCGGCCTATGCTGCCACAGGGACTGTTGGGGAAACCCTAGACATATCTTATGTCTAGGGTTTAGTAACATGTCCGGCTCTCGGTGCATTGAAGAGATACCTCAGGTGAAGTTCCAAGCTCGCAGGAGACGGAGGATAGTCTAGAAATAAAAATTAGATATCTTAACATGTTCGGCCCTTAATTCATTGGAGGTATACCTCAGCTTAAGGCTCCAAGCCGGTAGGGGACGGAGAATGGTCTAGAATTAAAAACAACCTCCTGAAAAGATGTATTTAAGTCCGAGGTTATCTGACTGGCTGGGATTCGTCGTGCCAACAACACAATCGAGATAGCCCAACGGACCAGGACCAAGGCGAAGGTCCGAGAACTAAGGCGAGAAGAAACGGATGGAAACATGTGCTTCCACTCGATCATGTTCTTGATGGTCTTGAGCATGGGTCATCATCGTCATCATCATAATTATCGATATCAAATCATGTGCGCATGAATGGCGCATCTTTGATGGCAGCTGCCACACTTGGTTAGAAACGCCACCTGCATCTCCACCACAAACAACAGCAGCAGCAGCAGCAATAGCATTGTCAGCTGCGCCATTGCGCTTTTAGTGGCCATTGTTGATTTGGTCGGCATTGCTGGCAAGCAAACCGCTTACAACACTTAAAATGCTTGCATTATCGCTGTAGTTCTATTATTATTAATATTATTATTATTAGTATGACAACATTTATCATCTCGTTAAAAACACTAACAACAACAACTATTATACTAGTAGTACTAGAAAAGTTACTTATTCGGGCTGACTCTCATCCAACATTTCACATCGGACGAAACCGCTGCCGTATTGCTTCATGAAACAGATTCCAATATTTAGCATAAATAAGCAACATTGCGGATCAAATTCTATGTGCACCGGTATGTGTGTTTCCGCCGGTCGCAAGGCGCACGCGAATGCACTCATCACGCCACCACCGGGCTCGACGCTTAAATACTACTAATAAAAATATTAGTAATTTGATTTAGAAAAAAAGTATATATATATATATATATATATATATTTACCTAATTACTATTACCAATACTACCACCACCACCACTACTAGACCGAGAACTTCGGCTAAGTCCACAGCGATTGCTGCCGGTTGCAAATTTCGGTCACTCTTCGTTCGGACGCACCATGCATGTTTTGGTTGTCGGACAGTGAAATGAGTAGACGACGAGTAGATAAAGCGGAGGGCCAAAGATAAAAAGAAGAACCAAAACACATATGTTCCTTTCTCTTTTCATTCTCTCCCCCTCCCCTCTCTCTAACTTTGCAGAGCGCGCCCTCTTTCTCTCTCTCCATTTCTTTAACTGTCTCAGTAGTATTTACCGACCCGTCGCAGATGTACCTACAGATCACCTAAACGCGTCAATACACGCAGATTTAAACGCACAGCCACACACGAACCCGTTGTTGTTGTCGTCGTGTTCTGTTGCATCGGCTTCGATTTTTTTTGGATTGAATAATCATATATTTATAAAGATTCCCCTCCCCCCGGCTGACTGGTCTAGAGCAGTCAAAGCAGACAAACCAACAACGAATTAATTGACGGACGATTATACTACGAAGTAACGCGTGTAAGTGCGCTGACGGCCAACCACGAACGGCTACGGCAGTGATGATGAGCATGATTTAAATCTGCTCATCCAGCCGCCGTTTTAGAGATTTCGGTTCTGCTGCCTCTCTTTTCCCTCCTACCCCCCACCCCCTCTCCTTGTCGATACCTTAACACGAGACCAGCAACGAAAACGACAACGGCAGCGACAACAACAACAACAACAGTAGCAGCAACAGCAACAACAAACAGCAATATCAACAACAGCAACAACAACAACACAACAACGACAACAAAACAACCAACAACAACAACAAACAAACTAACAACAACGTACTAGAACACAACAACAACAACAACAAACAACAACAACAACAACAACACAACAACAACAACAACAACAACAACAACAAACAACAGCAACAACAACTAACAACAAACAACAGCGTACGCGGACGACGACAACAGCAATAGCAACAATCAACAGAAGAAGCAACCGCCACGCATCGTCACCGGCGCATGGTAGCAGCAACCAGGTGTAGCCTAACCATGACCCATGGCCGGCGTCAGCACTAGCCTCCGGGGGCAAAACGCGAAGAGAGAAAGGGCGAAGACGGGCCATCATCTCACCTCCGTGTCGTTCTCATCATTATCATCATCATCATCATCATCATCACTATGATCGCCACCACCACCATCATCATTGTCTTCATCATCCACCCCAACATCATCACCATCATCATCAACCTCATCATACCCAACAATAACAACCATCATCATCATCATCATCATCATTATCACATCAACCTCATCAGAATCAGAATCATGACGAAGTCGTCGTCGTTGTCGTTGCTAGGCTAGTTCGTGATTGCTCTCTGTCCCGAAGCCACGAAGCCAACGAACAACGACAGCCAGCCAAGACTGAAGATGGCGGCCGTTGGCGCTGATCCGGTCGCCCCCGTCCATCGCTCGTAATTCTTGTTGTCGTTATTGTCGTTGTTGTTGTTGTTGTTGTTGTTTAGTGTCGGTTGACCCGTGAAGAGTCCTGGGACAGCCAGCTCTGCTTCATTCTTGAATTTCTATCTCTTCCCCTTCATCTCTCTCGCTCCCGTTTCCTCACAATCCAAGTGTTTCTCTACTTCTCTCTCTCTCTCTCGCTCTCGCTCTGTGTTTTCGCCTCTGTCCCTCTGTTTCATTCAGTGATTTGAGGCTGCTGCTGTTGCTGCCTGCGCTGCTGCTGACATGACCAGACTGATGGCGACTGGAATGAGCCCTATGCTAAGCCGCCCTGCACCCTGACAGCGCACATCCATCCTCTAGCGCTCCATTCGCTCTAGCACGCAGTCATACACAGGCAGATAGACATATTATGTTACATACACACACATTTACATGGTTATGCCCCATTTACACATACAGAAAAGGACCCTTACAGCGCGTGAACACACACACATATATATATATATATATATATAAGTTTGTGCATTTACGCGCACATTCACTCATGTGGTGCGCGGTATATGCAGCAACACTATAATGCTCTTCTACACTACATACGTCAATACATACATACATACATAGATAGACCTACTTACGGTGCTGCTCTACAGAAACGGCTTAACCCGTGAGAGGCGATGCATCTACAGGGCAGCAGCAGCAGCAACACTTAACAGCTATCATGGTAGAGTTAAGCTTAAAGCTTACAACAGCAGCAACAACAACAACGCGATCAACATCAACAACAACAACAACTGCAGCAGCAGCAGCGAGGCAAACAACATCATCAACAACAACAGCAGCGAGGCGAACAACATCATCAACAACAACAACAACAGCAGCAGCAGCAACCCGACCAACAACAACAGCAACAACACTGAGAACAACAATGTCGAATTCGCCAACAACGACGACGACGACGACGACGCTAGAAACAACAAGAACACACGAAGAGAAACCGCGGCGATGGCGAACCCGGCAGCGGCAGCAGCAAGCAGCAGCAGCAACAACAATAGAGGCAGCAACAACCACAAGAGCCAAGAACAGCAAAAGCTGTCGTAGCTATTTCGCCTCTGGCCTCTGGCTGTCGTCTCTCGAGGCGTCTCTTTCGCTGCGGTCTCTTTCGCCGCGCTCGTTCTCTTCGTCCGGCAGTGAACGTACGCTGCTGATCTGTCTGTTGATGTGCGCGTCAGTTCGCCGTGGCGACCGTTGTAAAACGAAATCCCTCTGTTAAGGTCATGTGCATAGACATACAACGGTATGCATACCATTCTCATCATCATCATCATCATCATCGTCACCGTCGTCATCATCATCATCATCATCAGCAGCAGCAGCAGCAGCATGCTCATCATTTTTAGCTATTTCATTCACGCTACAGACAGAAGAAGACGGACGCCTGGTCGGTTGGATACAGAATAATAATATTAAAAATAATAATAATAATAATAATAATAATAATAAACGACAAGCGGCGACGACGACAAGCGGCGACTACAACAGAACAACAACAACAATAATAATAATAACAACAACAACAACAACAACAAGTAGGTACGTTCTAATAGATAGTACAAGAGAAGGTCAACGTACAAGATGAATGGACGCCGGCGGCGGCATTGACTAATGCCTAGGAGTCTAGTACGTCCGAGCTCGACGCGGCGTATGCCCTTTCGAATGATTGTTAAGATTTGCAGGTTGTGCTGAGCTGTGTACTGGGCTGACTGTCTGACTGACTGACTGACTGGATGCCTAATTAACCAAACTCGAATATTATACACATCCGCTCTGGATAGTCAGCTATTGATTAGTTCCTCGCGTGGATAACACGCACTCACGCCGACTTACGAGAGTCTTCTGCAGTCGATATCAGCCGAGGTCGTTTCAAGAGTCAATGCCGCTGGCCTTATGCTTGCTCTCCCTTATTTCCGCCTCCGTTCTTCACTCGTTAGGAATAGTGAGGGGAGGGGGGGGGGGGCGAACGTGGGGCACGATGTACATAGTATGCGTACGTATGCGTCTGCGTATCTGCCTACCAGCTGCCCTGCTGCCGGCTGTCTGGTACGCAGACTTGTTGGTCCTGTTCTGCTACGCTCTACGGATCTGCTCGCGTCTGTCTGTGTGATGGTCTCTTTGGCCCGGCCTAGCCTGGCGGCATCATCATTCTCATCGTCATCATCATCATCATCCTCACCATCATCATCACCACCACTATTATCGCCACCACCATTGTCGTCGACTTCATGGCCGTCAAGTTTCTACTTCTTCTGCTTGTTGTAGCAACCAGCTCGCTCGGGGAAGGAACGGACGCGCGCGGTGGTGAAGCACCTCACTACCCCCCCGCTCCCCCTTCTGATAGTCCCCTAGGCTCCCCCTTCAGGTAGTCCCCTAGGCTGCCCTGCCCCCCCCCCCCCCCCCGCGTCGCGCCGAGGTCGAGCCCCTTCAATCATACACCAGCGCGCCAGCATCATTATCAGCACTATTGCCGTTGTCGACGTGTGCTTCACGATCATCAGCAACGCCATCACGCTCATCATGGTACAGCCAGCACTAGATAGTACAGGCTACAGACAGCCTGTACTATCGACGGCGACGACGACTACGGCCGGTAGTCGTCGTTGTAGTACTAGTAGTAGTAGTAGTAGTAGTAGTAATGAATCAGTTGGAGCATCCCGTGTTTGCTTATTTGTTACTGCTATTGTTCACTCGCTGCCGCTTGGCTGCTACTGCTGATGCTGTTTGCTATCTTACACACAAATGTATGAATGAACGAACGAACCAACGAATGGCTGGCTGGCTGACTGACTGAATGATGAATGGTGACCAACCACCTATACCGCGCGTGCAGCACATCCGCCAGCCGCCAGATGTCACTCACAAGTTTTCATGCGGTTGCCCGGCAATCCCCGAAATACGGCAGATATATATAATATATATATATATATATATATATATATATATATATATATATATATATATAATATAAATGAATAAACTGTCTATATATATATATATATATATATATATATATATATATATGTATATAACTCAATATGATTGTTCTGTCTTTAACGTTCTAACTAAAGAAGCACTATAGCAACAAAGTATGCTCCTGTGCTGCGAATTTCCGCTGCGTGGAACCACTTGTTTCGTTTTTAAGGTTTCGGCAATGCATGGTGGTGTTTGGTACATCTCTACAGGTAGGACAAGCAGGTGCACAACTTCTCATCTCCTCTCATGAATGGCGGTGTTTAAACTTACCACCATTAAGCAGGAATAACCATTCGCTCCGGTGTGTACGTGATATATATATATATATATATATATATATATATATATATGACTGCGTTTTAATGGTGTGATTCAGTTATCGTAAGAAGATCTCACATCATAGCGTCAATATCATCATCATCATCAATCATATCAATTGCCTGACTGCTTATTGACTGTAGCAAAAACTGCAATTGTATATTTGCACAATATACTCGAATTCGAATGCAAGCTTCCACGCTGACTTGAGTGACGAATAGCGGCTTAATTCTTCACCGACGATTTTTTTTCCTGAACACAGTGCAGGCGCGACGTTTTTGCGCAACCAGGCAGTGATTGGAAACGGGATGTCAAACGGAATAATACTTTTCATCATCTTGAAAGCAAAACGCGCGATGTGAGCCGAAAACATCCGCTGCTTACGGAAAAGAGGTCGTCTTTCTTTGTCAAAAGCGTCCGTATAGCGACTCGCAGGCGCCGTGTGCTAAAAAATCTTCTAATAGCATCTTCCTATAGAATGACCTCACATATATATTTATATATATATATATATAAATATTTTTTTTTTAATGGAAGAGGAGTTAAATGCTTTGGGCACAAACGCAATGGGGTTAGTAGATAGAAACTCAGCCCTATGCAGCGACGGTTGGACATTATTCCGCTTGGATCATACCCACTAAACGCACGTCCCGCCTTAAGCTTCACTCTCTGTCAGCCCGACTCTTCTTTTAATACTACTACGAGCCGATAGGAAGAGTGGCGAGTGTCCTTGGAATCAATTGGCCGAAGGCATCTCAAGGTTTGCCAAGGGCCCTATGGCCAACATACTGCGTCCCTCCACCTGCGAAACGGTTCTTCTAGAGGTGCAGGCGTATTCTGTCCACTCCGTTGCGAATCTTTCACGTTTTCCCTGCACCGGCTTTTTTCTTTTGGGGTGTATTGTGGACCTGCAATTTTTCCACAAAACCTCTCGTTCCCTATTGCGTCGCTTGGGAGCCCGTCTATCTCGAAGGCATTCTGTATTTCGTCTTTAATAACCTCACTATTCTTGATCGCGAGGCGCTGCCGAGGCAAGAAAGGTATTTGTCTGCTGTGGCTTATAATAATATACTCGATACAGTAAAGAACACTCAAATGCTCGTCTTTAGTAAGTATTCTCTAATCGATAACCAATACGGCCATCATCTCGCTGCAGGTCATCAGGTCTACGCTTGACTCCTGTCCTGCTCTGTGAAACGTCGGATCTTCTCCATCATTTAAAAGAACTATGTAACCTCTTATGAAACCTCCTCTATCTGCACGGGAAGAGCCTCACACCTCTGACGCTGCATTGAAGTCTCCTGCTAGGAGCGCCCTATCCGGAGTTGGGGCTTCGTCAATCGACACTGCTACCTCGGCTAGATATTCCTCAAAGGCCTCTAGTTCAACATGTGGGCTTATATAGCAAGAGCATATACTGCCTATGTCTGTCCCATCTATCCATGAATAGCCACTACCTTTCCCATGTCCCAGTTCTTCTGCAATGCAAGTACCTGCGCGAGCATCCGCAACCCATTCGCTTCTATCCTGTATTAGTTTTTGTTTGGCTCGTAAGTAAGGATGAGCGTCGTCTCCCGCCTGCTCCGTGATGTCTTATTTTAACGTATGAGCAGGTCGACTGCGGTTGCAATTGACTTGTATCAATTTGCAATTGACCTGTATCGACCACAAGCTTTCTTATCTTGGCTGTTGGTTTGCTCATCTGTGTCTGTGCTTGTCCGCATGCGCCGTCGACCCACTCCAGCGCTTTCCTGCGGCGTAAGACCGCCAAGACTCCTCCAACAGGGAGATTATGAGTGATGCAGCAGACGGGTACTCTAAGTTTATCAAAAATAACCTTACCCTTGTCAGATCCCTGCGTCATCAGCACGACGCCTTAGTGGCTTGCTCTGAAAAAGCTTTTCCGCGCAAAGGCTGAGTTCTTAAAAACGGCCTTACATACATTAGGCTTGCAGGGTCGTCCATTGTTTGCGCTTTGTCCAGGGCAGCTTTGATCGTTTGGGCTAGTTCAGCATCTCTAAGCTTTTAGGCGCGCTCTTTTTCGACTTGCTTATTGCACCTGGAGCAAAAGACAGCACCTTCCACACCAGAAAGGCTTATCGTTTCTGTACCTACTTTAGAATCCCCAGCACCTTGCTATTTGGTTCCTTCTCGTTTTGCTGAAGGGTCAATTCTTGTATCAGTGTACTGAGAACAGTATTCTGCTCGAGCATTTCCTCATTAATCTCACGCATCTCATTTTTGTAGGTGTCTATTTAATTGTCATATTCGCTAAGTCACCAGATATATATATATATATATATATATATATATATATATATATACCTACTCATCATAAGTGTGCCATTCAACAGAATCTGCGCGATTAATGATAACGTGAGTGAAGCTCTCGACATGCCCCGTTAATGACATGAATAAAGTCAGAATAGAAAAAAACATTTGATTGTGTTTTTTAACGTTTCTCACGCACAGCGTTGGACGGCTGGTGTGTGAATCTGGCTAAAGTATACGTCCAGTACAGTATATATATATATATATATATATATATATATGTGAAGTGCTACGCAGTCACTTCACTACCACGATTGGCGCAAACATCTTAAATTGTTTATATTGTACTGTATATTTATCTATCATGCAGTGAAAAAACTATATATATATATATATATATATATATATATATATATATATATATATATAAGTATATATAAAACTCCGTATAGATATATAAATAGATAGCGACTGTGTGTAGTATTAGAAAAGGTCCCTCCACGATACATGCAAGGATTCGTGCGGTCACTACCGGATTTATCCAAACAGAAAAATAAGCGATGCACATTCCTGCCAGAAGATGTTTAATGGAGCGTGGACGGCACGGTCAGGAATAAGCAAATTATCTTCGTTCATCGCAAGGTCATCACTGTCGACCTGCCAGCCGCATGCAGGATGATTTGGCCAAAGAAAAGTGGGGTGTTAATCACTTGCCCCCGTCGTTGCAGGGAAGCCACCTCTTATCTGAAGGACCTGTTTTCACATTCTGATAGTTCTTTTTAAAGAAACGCGTTTTCCTCCCACCCAAATGTAGTGTTCCGCATTCTTGCGTCAATGCGCTGATCTGCGAGCAAAAATATTAACAACAACAGCAGCAGCAGCAGCAACAACAACAACAACAACAACAACGACAGCAACGACAACAACAGCAATAACAATAACTGCAACAAAAACAGCACCAACAGAAATAACAGCAGTAAAAATAGCAACGAGAACAACGAGGACAACAACAAGCAACGACGATAACAACAACAACAACAACGACGACGACGACGACGACGATGACAACAACGACGACGACGACGACAACAACAACAACAACGGCCGCATGATAAACAAAAAAAGCGACAACAGCAACACTTGCTGTGGAAGCAAATTGAGCCATATATAGACAGTTAGCTAGATCGCTTGGCGTAATCGCGGCGTCCCTACGCTGGTGGTGCGCCATGCAACTATTGGTGGTGTAGCTCTGTGTGTTGACGAAGAGATTTGTTTCGTCTCTTCTCGTCGGACTTTTTACGTTGCGGCAACTGATCAACCACGACGACGAAAAGCAGAAGCAGAAGAAGAATGAAGATGAACAAGACAAGGACGAAGAATTCGGTGACTTCGGTATCCGTCTGATTTTTCTTCTTTTTCCGTTATCACCACCATCGTCATCATCTCACTGGATGGTCAATGCATGTATTATAGATAGCAGGCACTGAACAGCAATCTGCTGGCTTCAACAACCGCAACAGCAGCAGCAGCAGCAGCAGCAACAACGACAACAACAGCAACAACAGCTGTGCCAGCAGCAGCAACAATAAAAACAAAAACAACTGTGCCAGCAGCAACAACAACGCCAACATTAACAACTTTACCAGCTGCAGCATTAACAATATTACCAGCAGCAGCAACAGCAACAACAACAACAACAACAACAAAAGCAACAACAACAGCAACAACAACAACATCAGCAGCAGCAGCATAATGGCCACAGTACAGCAACCTGCAACATCTGCAACAATCCTCTGCTGCAGCCGCTACCAGCCTCGATGTCCTCGGGCTCGATGTCAGTCGAAAGTACACACAACCGCACAGGCGGCGGCCATCGGCCAATCATCGGCCTATCGGGACCGATAGACAGATTTGGCCAGACTTTAATCAGTGCTTGCTGGACGATGCTACGACGCTACTGATGTTCTTGCTGTTGACTATTGCTGTTTGCTGGTTATTTGTCGCTGTGTCCGGTCGGTCGGCGGGTCGCTGGCCGCACCAAGTCAGTGCGGGACTTGACGACCACCACTTACTTGTACTGCACTTCGTACTGCGAACGAAGTCGAACGAAATGAGTCGCGTGTCATAGCGTGTGTATACATGTCCGTGATGTCTCGTTTTCATCAGCTACTGCCACTCGCAATGATGGTGGCGTACACGTCGATGACGCTGAGGCGCATCTATGGCTATGACGACGGCGGCGGCGGCGACTTCGACTTCGGCTACGACTTCGCTTCGGCGACGACTTCGACTTCGGCGGCGACGAAGAAACAAAACGTATCTCGTCTCTTCGTCGGCGACGGCGGTGAATTTGTTGCTGGTTGGTTTCCTTTACGATAAGAAAAGCCTCACGATAAGAAGGTGGTGCGCGGCGACCGGCCGACCCACCAACAGCAACAGTAACTGTCTGTTCGAGAGTGACAAACATACGATAGCAACAGCATGTGTCCGTGTCCAACTTTGGCGTCACTTCACTCGGACGAGGCGGCGGAGGAGATTCGACTTTGTCCGGCCCGATGTCACAAGTATCACGATGTCGTTGTGGTTGTTGTTTTTGTTTGTTGCTATTGTTGTTGTTTATTGTTGTTGTTGTTGTTGTTGTTGTTGCTGTAGCTGTTGTTGCTGTTGTTGTCGACATCAGCGGTCAGAAGCCTTCAAATTGTTTTTGCTCAAGCTGAAGGGGCGCCAAACCTTCGAGCCTGCTGTGACTGCACGTGGGCCTTATATTGGATTCGTCCACCGACGTGGGTGCAATTCTATATAGCAGATATTGATAGTGAGCTAACTGATACCAAATGTGTGGAGTACTGGGGAACGTAATTTTCTTAGCCATTTAGATAACGAATATATATATATATATATATATATATATATATATATATATATATATATAATATATAATGATTGCGTTTTCTATAGGTTTTTCTTTATATACGTGTTTTCCTCTAATTGTTGGTATTGTCATCATAAATATATGTTCTAGTGGCCATTCAAAGAAAACTGTAGACCCAAAGAGTAGCATTTCAATGTAAAGTATAATTTTCGTTTATTTACATCATTAGGCTTGATATATATAAAAAAAATATATATATATATATCAGTTGATCAGTTCATGCCTGCGCAAACATTAGGAAGGTACCGTAAACATGTAGCCAGATTTGTTTCCGTTTATATGATCGGTAATGTGGTCTTTGTTAACCGTAGACGTTTTCGTCATTTGAAGATCGTTTGCCTGGTCCAATTGAAACAATCAATTGTGAATATATATGTATATATATATATATATATATATATATATATATATATATGTATATATATATATATATATATATATATATATATATATATATATATATATGTAACCTATGCATGTACATGGTGAGCTGCCTGACCTACAACAAAAGGCTTACTCCCGGCAGGATACAAGAAAGGCAAACGATGTGAACTTGGCTAAAGTCGTTGTTGTCGTCGTCGTCGTCAAAGATGACATTCAAGTAGGCAGGTTTTATAAAAACGACGCGCTTTGTAAGGAGGATGGCTTCACGATCGCCGGCCAGTACAGAATGACGGGAAGCCGCCAGGAACGCAGAAATAGCGCAGTGAAAGAAATAAATAGCTCAAAAGATTCGTCGTCACGTATTGGCGAATCGTCGCCAGACAACAACATTGTCTCTGTAGTTGTTGTTGTTGTCTTTGCTATAGCTGTTATTGTTGTCGTTGTCTTTGCTATAGCGGTTGTTGTTATGGCTGTCTTTACTGTTGCCGTTGTTGTTGTTGTTGCTGTTGTTATTGTTGCTGTTGTAGTGGTTGTAGATGTGATGAAGTCGCGCCATTATAATGTCCATGTATTTGCTGTTTTATATTGGAAGTTCGACTTCGATCGGCGTCGTCGTAGATATCGTCGCGGGTGTTGCTGATGCTGCTGTCGATTTGTTTGCTATTTGCTTGCCAATGCAATGCTCAGCTTCCAATCAGGATATCTAGCGCGGTGTGCATCGTGCGTGCAGCAGCAGCAACAGTATAGTGGATTACATCACGACTGGAACTATCAAACAGATGATTGTTACCACTGTTCTTAGCGACAACAGCAACAACAGTAGCAGTAGAAGAAGCGGTAGCAACAATAATAGCAGTAGCAACAACAACAACAACAACACCTTCGTGTGCGGCAATGACACTGTCAGCATGACACTGACCAGCACTTTTCACCGTCATCACCATTGTTGTTATTAGATCTTGTTGTTGTTGTCGTCGTCGTTATTGTTGCTATCGTCGTCGTCGTTGTTGTTGTTGTTGATGTCGTTGTTGTTGTTCGGGTTGTTGTAGTTGTTGTTGTTGTTGTTGTTGCTGTCGTTATTTGCTGTTTGTCGTTATATCGGTTGTTGTAGTTGCAATTAAGCTGTAATTACTGTTGCTGCTTTGTCCTTGTCGCAGTTACAGCTGCTTTTGCTGCCGCCCCACCCTCTTGTTGTTAATTGTTATGGTTATTGTTGTTATTGTTGTTGTTGTTGTTGTTGTTGTTGTTGTTGTTGTCGTTGTCGTTGTCGTTGTCGTTGTCGTCGTCGTCGTCAGCGTTACTGCCGGTACGATACCGCCCCCTCACTGCAGTTCTATCATGATGCTGCTGCTGCTGCTGACCACAATGCCGACACATATTAAGGTTAATGTTCGTCACCTACACAACAACGAACGTTTGCGATGTACCACCACCTACGTGTGCGTGGCAACAGCGCGACCACGACAAATACGCTCATCATGGTCTCATCATGTTTATAGCCGCCACCCTACCACCATCTTCATCACGATTGTCGTCTCCATCATTGGCATTATCATTTTCATAATCATCATCATCATCATCATCATCATGACCACCACCACCACCACCAACACCATCTACTCAACAGGAGGACAATGACAACGAGAATGTAGTAGCGAGTTACTCATAGTAATGATGATGATGATGATTTGATGATGATGACGGTGATCTTTGTCTTTGGCATTAGTGTCTTAGTTGGTCTGTCTTCGCAGTCAGTCTGTCTGAATGTCCGTCCGCTCCTCTGTCTGTCATCTTTGGCTGCCTGTGTATGCGAACCGTCGTCTGACGTCGTTGACACAGCGGTGTCGACAGGGTGGCGTACGACGATGCGCGTCTTTTTGCGCGGCGTTTGCCCTATCGTTCCCTGTTCCCAGACGGGGGAGGTGCCTTTGCTTCCTCTTCCCCCGTTGCTTCTCTCTCTCTCGCTCTCCCTCCCCTCCGCTGTCCAGCGCGCCTTCCTTCAAGCACAGTCTCTCTCTCTCTCCGTAGTAAGTACGCTCTCCCCTGCAAGCACTAGCCCCCCCCTTTCTCCCTCCATTTCTTCCCGTCGTCCCCCCCCTCTCTCCTCTCTCTCTCCCTTTGCGTGTCTGTAACGGACGCGCGTCTCCCGGTTGCGGAACTCCCGCCTGCCTGTTGGCGGCCCGGTCCCGGTTCCGCCATAGCGCCATCGTCGAAGGGCTGTGGCCGGCCGTCGTCGTTGGGCCCGCGTAAACAAGCGGCTGTTTCCGTTTACGCGTCACAGCTAGGGAGGGACTACACTACGTACAGATTCGACTCTTGCCGACCGAGGGGGTGCGCGGGGGTGCGCGGGAGGGAGCGGGGGCGGGGGGCGCTAGCGATGCAACGACGAGGCGCAACTGCAGCAACAGCGGCTTTGGCTGTGACAAAGACGTTCAATGAGTCGATTAGCTCTAAACAGACGACATCTATTCGGAGCCTATCCGCTGGAAGCTGGATGATGAAAATAACGACTAACAGGCGCAGAAGGGAGAGGAGAAGGATAAGACTAATCGTCCGATGATAGATCGAATAGTCGAAAACAGGTGGACACAAACACAGATAGAGCCAGCCAATGACAAGAACAATTGCTGGCCCGCAATGGCAGCAGAGACAATTACACTGTACTGCACTACGAGTACGGTATCGCTATGACTCGTTTTGATACGTTATATATATATATATATATATATATATATATTTTTTTTTTTAGATTTTTCCGTAAGGCAATTGCCCGTGTACGGATTTTTCATGTCATGGCTAAGTTTACTCCACTCCGGCATTTACCTTGTCTAAATTGGAAACCATGCAAACCAATTTAAGAGTGGCCGGTCTGGGTCTCGAACCCAGTCCTCCCGACTGCAAGGCAAAGGCTTTGCCACTAAGCCACCTTGCTCGGTCTCGATATATAAATCTACTTGCAAAAAATGCCATAACCGACAGTGTTTTATAGCGTCTTAAGGATTATCGGTAGGAGTTTTTAACTAGCAATAGACTCCACTCGGTAAAACGCATTGAATACGTCACCGCCTCTGCGCAAAGATTTATATATGTATATATACGTTTACAGTAAATGCAATGATATTCGTTCTAACTAATTGAAAACATGATCTTTCACTGCGTCTTCTTTGAAATTATTTATGATCATCATTTTGGCCTAAATGTTATCATTAAGGCGGACGTTTTTCTATGCCGGCAATATCGGCATTTGAAATCGATAAGAAGAACCATTCAGAAATGCTTTGTCCGCCTTCGAGCTGATGATCCGCTCAGTTCAAGGTAATAACATAGCCACTAAATACCAGTTTACCTATTAAAGTAGTTATTATTATTATTATTATTATTATTATTTATATTATTACTAGAAAGAACAGCAAAGCAGATTTCAATAAGAGCAGCCACCACAATCACAAGAATCGACAGATGCATCAACAATGGCTAAAGCAACAACGACACACCATCGAAGACACTAAAGAAAGCATGCAATTAATAAACTCCCTACGGCTCGTCCATACATCAACAAAAAAAAAAACAGGAATAGCATTTAATAAAACAAAAATTAACAATAGCCAGAATTGTTGCCAATCGAAAACGCGAGGTAGGGAAAATAACATTAACAGAGCTGCAGAAACAGCAACAGCGGGAGGTGCAGACGCTTCGACATACAGGTGCGATCAAAAACGTTGTCGTCGTCGTCGTCGAATTCATCGTCTTCAATTTCTCTCTTTCTATCTATCTATATCTGCCTATCTCTCTCTCTCTCTCTCTCTCTTTTAGTCTCTCGGTGGACAAAAAGAAACACAATTCTGTAAAACGCAACGCTGTCCATAATCGGTGTCATCCACCCGGACAGACCACTTGCACCGTCGCCAATAATGATACCAATAATGTCTTGTCGTAGTTCGCCATACCAGCCACGCGTAATACCATGCCACCACCTCCTCTCATATCGCATCGGACGAAACCGCCGATCAAGAAGACCAAGAAGAAGAAGAAGACGATGAAACAGATGCAAAAAAAAGAAGCTTTCGTCGTCGTCATCATTTTCTGACCAGAATATGCGCTAATCGCGGTCACCATGAGCCGATACCATGATGAGACGATAGACGCTAGTTACGCGCGCGAACCGCGTGTATCTTTGTGGTGTTGTTGCAGCAACAGCAGCAGCAGCAACAACAACAGCAGCAGCAACAGCTACAAAAACAACTGAAAAACACCTCCTATTTGGTCTACAAGAATAGGGCCACCCCATGTGTGACTGTGACGTCTCTATTTTGCCAGGTTTAGTATTTTGCCGCATGCTAATGAAGCTGTAGGCTAGCTCCTTATTTACCGTTGCTGTTCGGGTGTCGTTACTGTGCCGAGCCGTTCGTCCAACACACACGTCCGTTACGAGCTCACGTCCGTTTGTTGTACAGACAGGTCAAATACAAACGACTGCATTGACGTCGATTCGTTCCTTTCATATGGCCCCATCTATTATCCCATCTGCTTCCACCGAAATCTTGAAGTAGAAATGGACGTTCGGCTCGTAGGGACTGCGGTTACGGTAGGACCGTAGTGCACTATTCATAAACGTTCGGCCAGCCCGTCCGACCCGTCCGTTTAACTAAACGGACGGAGACAAATGACATGCCTTGCTGACTATATACATATATATATATATATATATATATATATATATATATATATATATACCATGCCTTGCTGACTATATATATATATATATGTGTGTGTAAACGTTTGCTCTTTTAGTAAGGCATGCGGTTTGCCCGATGCGACATACTTTGCTAGAATAACAGGAAACTATTTTGCTATATAGCCGCAAATCTCAGAAATATACGGTAGTGCAGTTTGCTGTTGCACTACACCACACAGAGGAGCGGTCAATCGGCCCGCCTTCATTACGTTCAGGTCAAAGTTTACCTGCTGATGGCTTTGAAGAGACGATACACTCACAGCAAGCCGGTAAACTATGATCGGTTTCTGTTGCCAGTAGCACTGTAGCACTGCGTATCAAATGATACTATCGGATGCCACATCTGTAAGATACGGAAACTAATAGGACTAGAAGGCTGGACTTTCCGTGCTTTCCGCGCACTTTGACGTCTGACTTGTACATACACTCAGCGTTTAAACTATGATTGGTTAGAATACAATAGCGTAGGATATTATTCGTGGTTTGGTTGAAAAGAAGTAACGTCATCTACTTAACTAGTTCCAAATGTACAAACCTAGGCCTAAAACTAGTCGACAGTGCGTCAAAGCTAACAGTCGGTTTATTACACAATATTCAAACAATGTCATGCCATGCAATCCTAGAGAAAAATTAGCATGTTATCAGGGCATTTAGTGTTCTCCCTTGTCGAGGTCGTAGAACACGGACAGATAAGCTTTCTGCAACGCAACAAAGAGAAGGGCCGGAAAGCCTTCGATTGTGAGTGACAGCGTAATCGCGATAAAGTATCGCACACCGGTGGAATTGTGGAGAGAAGCAAGCAACAAGCTGAGTCCGACACCCTGGGCCACTCCTGTGGTCTGCGTTTTCCTCCTCAGTCCACATGCCATTGTCGATGCTTACTGTCCTGCCCCCAAGAATGGTTCTTTTAGTAACGTTTTAACAATTTATAAGAAACATTTTCCTTGGCACTAGGTAAAAGGCCGGCTTACGATCTATAAGTACCGCGTGTACCGTAATCTCCTCGGTCCTCTTCCTCCTTGTCCTATAGTTTCCGGCCGCTTTGCCTCTAGGCGCCTTCTCGGTTGCCCTAAAAATGCCTTCTATTTTGACTGTACGAGCTAAGCATTGCCTTGTGGATTCTGTATCTTTACACTCATAGGACTTTATTTGAATCTCCCTTGGTGAAAACACTGCCCAAGCTCCTCCTAAGAATCGTATCCCATTAACCTGTTTTAGTGCCGGTCCCCGGCCTACGACTGCCTCTCTACCCTGCTGCTCCTAATTTTAAATACCGTCCCCATGCGTGTATATGTACCCCGGCTTCTTTTTGAAATGACGTATTGTTTCGCTTTGAAAGTGCTATATCGTACCCGTTTGCGCAAAGTGACGAAAACATCAATGACTCACGCTCCAGTGTTACAATCGAAGTTATTTAGGCCTGGCTCGCCTACTGACCAATACGTACCCTATCTCCGTCATATTGTCCCAAAATACTTTAGTTTTGTCGGAGCTACCCGTATCCAACCTCGCTTGATGAGAATCCCCCTCCATCAGTACAGACCACAAGTTTGGTCGATGTACTCTCTCAATTGCCCGAGTGAGTCATCGCCGGTCGAGGTGCTTCACCATGTGCGGAGATGCTGACCCTGCCATCTATCTCCCCAGACGCAAGATAAAGCAACAAACACTAAATAAACAACAATAGTGCCAACAGACAGATGGCGGAGACGTGTGGCGCGATGTGGATGTGCCAATTTGTCATAGTCGGTGCGTCGGAATACAACTATTTAGTGTGATGCCAATTAAAAGCTTTTTATTATCATACTGCTGCTGCTGCAACTGTCCTGTTGTGGTTTGCTGACAACAGCCACAACAACAACTCACAACGAGAAATAATAATAATAATAATAATAATAATAATAATAATAATAATGAGCGTGAGACCACGTTTTTGAGACAGATGACGGTTTTGGCTGTTGAAGGGGGAACGTGGCTTCTATTATGGGCGCCATGATTTGACGCGAAGCAAGAAGAGCATGATAAATCTGGCTCAAACGGTCATACCTCACAATTGTAATAACTGAACATAAATTGTGATTATAGTAATGACACAAAATAAACTAATAACAGAAAAAACGTTTATTCAACGCAATTGTAATAATCAAAGGCTAATTAATACGAGGGTGATAATAATAATAATAATAATAATAATAATAATAATAATAATAATAATAATAATAACCATAACTAGTCAAAGCGGTCGCCCATTAGGACAACGATGAGAACAACAAAAACCACGCCTGCTTATATGCACGAAAATATATCCACACAAACGCGCTCATATTATATTCACACGTGAAGTAATCTCTTCGCAGCGGTTATTGTTGGCCTTTTTTTTGTACTTGTGATGCATCCATGGGGCGGCGACCCCCGGGCAGGGGACTGCACCGGACAAAGTGAAGGGCGGAAAAAGAGAATTATAATCACCATTACCACATCGTTACCATCAAGAAGCCGGTAATTAATTTCTATTCGCAACAGGTGTTTGTTGTTATTGCTGCCGGGTCTGCTGCTGCTGTTGTGTCTGTATCTGGTGTTGTTGCCTATATAATATTTATAATAATAAAAAGAATATTTATTTATTGCAACCGGGCCGGCTACAGCGATCGTTGCAATGTTCTTGTAACTGTGGTAGTAGTAGTAGTAGTAGTTGCTGTTGTTGTTGTTGTTGTTGTTGTTGTTCTGCTTTATATATGCAGTTTTTCGCCGTTGTTTGAATATGAAGCCACTGCATAGCCAAGTTCGATAGCTGCCGATAGTAGCGCAGAGCTCGAAGACGGGCTCGCGAAAAACGCGACACTTTGCGCTATTTACGACAGAAATCTTTGTGTCACTTACTCCGGATCTTTCTGGGGTTGGTTCACCTCATCTCGTTGTTGAAGAATGCTGTCTTGAAGAAAAACGTGTGCAACCTTCTACCGACATGGGACGCTGAGAATGGCGGCAGCGCCGTCGTCTTCGCTGTCGTCAGTGCAAAAAAGCGCTCGCTGTGTTGGAGCGCCCTCTTCGCTCTTAAGCAGAAACATCACACTGGCTGGCCGCGCAAGAATCAACCGCGGGCGGATACGCTGCTGCTTACATAAATCGCTAATTAGGCGTCGGCAAGACCGAATCTATATAAAGCAGCGAATTCAACAACCGTCTTTGTCTGCCTGTCTGTCTATCTGTCTGCTTGTCTGCTCATCTCCGGTCATCTCAGGTGGCCGATGAGGTGCGCTTGGAGCGAAGCCCGCCGCAGCACTTCAGACGCCTGCCTAAATCAGCCACACGCCAGCATTTTAATCGGCCGCCAGAAAGTCAACTCGGGTGCGCCCGAACAAGTCGATTACTCGCCAGCAGGAGGGTGGATGTAGGAGTAATGTTTTAACACGCATACTACGTATGCATTAGACGAGTAGAATCTTCCTTTCACGCTACATATACAGCAGTTTGATATACGAGATACGCGCATTCGACACATATATATATATATATATATATATATATATATATATATATATATATGTGTACATATATATATATATATATATATATGTGTGTGTACATCTTGTGTGAATAGTACAAGCTAAGTTACCTAAAAACGCATGTAAATGTAGGGGTTAAGGTTCTAAACCAATGCGCCAATCTTGCATTCAAAACGCGTATTTCGAAATTGTAGCCTTCTCGCGGGCAAAATCACTGGCATCGTTCTGGACGTGCCTATCGTTACGAGTCGACTATGCATATATATCTAGCCGATAATATGGCTGGCTATGGTAGAGTGTGTGTGCTCGAATGCTAGTTCAAAAGTATTCCCAATTAGGGAGATGTCATTTCCGATCGTTGTGGCGGTGGTGGTTCCGCTCGAATAACTTTACTCGCCACCCGACATTACTCTAGCTATTATATTACTCGCTGCGGTCTAGCGAGCGATTTTGAATTTCTGTTCGACAGCCCCCCGTATCGGTCGGTTGTAATGCGCAAACGCGAACCTTGCAACCGAAGGCCGAGAAAACGCTGGCGCTGGTGGCTTCTCCGTTTTTAGTTAGCTTGACTTGACTTATATTATGCGCCCTATACGCGTCAAGGATTGTCAAATCACCACCGTATTCGCTGCATTCGTAACAACAACTCGTCAAGACATGTCATCGTGGCATCGTCTTTGCGTCTCCTCATTCGGGCCTGCCTCCGTCTGGTCAGGCTTCTTGCGTCGAACATTCAAGAGCCCTAATAAACATGCCAACTTGTGGCCCTGCCATTTTGATCGCTCGCTCAATAGAGTTGTGTCCGTCAGAAACAAGCGACGACATAGACAGCGATAGCGTCGTTCTTGTTGTAGGTGGCTCCTATATGTGCTAGCCACGACGATATAGTCATCTATGTATGCAGACGGGAATTATTGCACCACCATCGCATTGTTCGAAAATCGCATCGACAACTGACTACTATACCACCGCCGATCTGGGCCAAATTAAGTTGGGCCAGCTAAGACGACCAGAACGCGTAATTGGCGCGACTTCAACGAAGTGTGCACATTTTTGTCCTGTAGACATTGACATCTAGATTCGGACGTATTTAATGGCGTTTCGTCTGCGTGATTGCGGCGACTGAAGGCGACTCACGACAACGATGGCGACGACGCTTGTCTGGGGACGCCCAGATTGCCGCGCCCTACAGTCGCATGACCCTCAGCGACGTCAGGGTTTGTAACTTCTAGGTTTGGCTGATGCCTATCTAGTAGTAATTCGATTTCAAAACATACAATAGCTTTTACGTGAAACGACCGAATATTGAACTAGTCCCGCAAACGTTGCAGCCAGCCCTAGTTGAATGCAAGCGGTCTCTCAAAACGTATCTCATTGTCTAGGCATTCAATTAGGTTTGGAAGGTGTCGATGGGCGTTTGATCACTAAGACACTACGGTGATTCGGCCTACACGGTGATTCGGCCTATTGAAGAAAACTAGTCACCATCATCGTCAACGTCGTTCGATCAATGAAATTGACGCTGGCGGCAAACGATCGGCATCCCGACAATGTTTCGCTAGCTTGTTCGTTGTCTAGCCCGGTGGCGTGGTAGCATGCGGCTGCGCCTCGCGACCGGAGGAGACACATAGGTGCGATGCGGGTTCGAGCCCCACCGTCGCACCGATTTGTATTTATGGGGCATGTCCGTCTATGAATTCTCAATGCCAAAAGCAGTCCCATGGACGTTAAATTTTGGCTGAGAGTCAGCCCCGAAAGGATTTTGTTTATTTTAGCTTGTTCGTTAGTTTCATAGGTTTGACACATACCTCATGCTGGTCACCGGCCTGTTGACAGAAGGGGCATCGTTGAACGCCGGACGAGGTGACGACGACCGTCTTATTCGATCCGCTTCCCGCCGTGACTCCTGCTGAACTCCGTGACAGGGCTGGAGGTGATAGGGTTGTCAGCGGAGGGGGTAATGGTAGTGGCTGAGCCGCGCTAGACGTTATTGTCGCTGTGGTTGTTGTCGTCGTCGTTGTCGGCGTCGGCGTCGCCGTACCGTTCTGGAGGCCGTTCTTCGGGGTCCCGAGGAACTTTTTGGCGGGCCGCGCCGGCGGAGTGTCAGCGGCGAGATGGTCGAGTTTTGTCAGCTGAGCAACAACCGGAGGCAGCAGCAGCGGCGGCGGCGGAGCCAGGGGCGTCGGCAGGGGCGGCGGTGAAGTCGACTCGTGCGAGCCACGAGAGCCGCCGAGCGGGGGCGATGGCGTCGCGCTCGACGACCCCGACGACGAAGTGAGGGGACATCTGCTGGTGATGATGCAGCTGCTGGTGCTGCTGCTGCTGCTGCCGAAGTTCCGGCTGATGATTGTGGCGGTGCTGTTGGGAGTGGTGGTGGTGGTGGTGGTGGTGAAGGTTGTTCTGGTGGTGGCCGCGGTTCGAATGGCCGTTATGGTGGTGGAACGGGTAGTCGTTACCGGGCATGACTGCACTCGTCTGCACTGGGCAACTGCAACGCCTAGGTCTATGCACAGATCACCGACACCTGCCCGCCGTCCGTATCGTGTCTCGGCGAGGATCGTGTCGAGCTGCTCAACGGTTCCCGCGTTGTAGTTGATGTTGTTGTTGTTGCTGTGTTTTTGGTTCGATGTCCGCTTGCCCGAAGCCACAGCTTTGAGTGCCTGGTGAGTATACAAATCTACGTACACATCTACGGCGAAATGAGCTCTAATTGCTTGGAGTCGTCATCACTTGACTTCGACACACTTCGTCGCTTTTTGTTGTTACCGTTGCTATTGTTATTGTTGTTGTTGTTGTCGTCGTCTTTTTCGTCGTTTTCGTCAGATGTTCATTATTTAGTAGTATCCGGACGAGTGGTGGGCGAAAGCAGAGCCCAGGGGAATTTAATGGGCCATCAGTACTATGTCGCCGATACACAGTGTTTTACTTTACGGGAGATAATTCGTTTTCCCCAGTTTCTCATGCGCGCGCTCTTTCTCTCCCCTCTCGCTCTCTCTCGCCTGCCCTCAATTTATCCTGCGATTTCTTTCAGCGAAGGCTGTTTTAGCTGGCTTGTGCCGTCTGACGTTTGTGTGTGACGACTCGGCGGGCGATTGCAAATGAGCCTGCCGCCAACAACAACCCGTCGCAGTACTTTGAGGGCGCCCACGGCTCCGTCCCGATACACGGATGTCTGCGAGTGAGTGTTCGCGCGTCCGCGCAAACGAGGAGACTACAAGTGACTTCGTGAAGACCGACCGAACGACCGACCAGCCGATGTCACGAGTGTTGACCGTCCACCTTGAAGTTTTGGGCTACGCCTTCACGAAGCGAAGCTCAGCTTATCCTGAGGCTAAACGAGCCGTTGGTGATACCACTGGTGGTAGCCGTTGTTGTTTTCGTTGTTGTTGTTGCTTTTGTTGTTGTTATTGTTGTCAAAAAGCACCGGTTATGGCGTCGTATTCCTCTTTGTACACAAGCACCGTAACGTACGATAGCACAGAAACGCACTGTTGCACACGATAAAGAAAGAAAGAAAGAAAAAACTAAAACATCAGCTGCGATATCAATATCACGACCACAACACTGTGCCGTTCTGTCACTTGGCTAATGACTGGTATCTCAACAACAGGAGCACGCACGAACCCACCACACAACCACGACTGACGATGACATCAACAAAAACAACAACAACTGCAACAACGACAAAAACAAGAGCACTAACAACGACAAGTACCGTGACAGCAGCAAGGACAATAACAATTTACGTGCACTTGCGACGGCGGCAGCATCTCCTTCTACACCACCTCCACAACCATCACCTGCACCTGCAATAACCCGTCGAGAAGAAGGAAGATCTTGAAGCTGGTCAAGTCTGGACAGGTAAACGACACATGCTTGCCAGAAGCTTTCCCACGACAGCCGTTCGCTTTGCCGTCGTCTTCAACGTTGTCGGCGTTGTCGTCGTCGTTGTCGTTGACGTTGTTGTTACAGTGATGTATGACGATAAACACTGTAATAAGCCACGAGAACGAAACGTCCCCACCGTCTTGTCAAAGCAGTCGACAGGTTGCCGCCCATCGTTGTTACATGAACCGGCGAAATCCTGCAATGTGCCGACCTCTTGCAGAGCAGACTTCGTTCGAGTCTTTCGTTACAGAGGAGCGTTACAAAGCCCAGGAGATTTAGCCAGACAACGAACACCAGTACAACCAAGAGGTTGGTTGGTTGCACACGGCAGAGGTACAGCTGCGATTTCCACTTGTATTACAACCTTCACATATAGACAGACGGTACACACACACAAACAGAGACAGGGAGTACGGCGGTAGAGTAGCACGCACTTCGCCACGCACGCTTGCAGTGCAGTGTAGAGGTGCTGACGAGGTTCCGGAACAGGAGGTGACACAAGAGAGCACGAGTTCAACAGAGAACGTCGAGCGCAACGACCGATCCCAAGTCGAACGTCACGGTCTTTCACTATTGACTTCAAGTTGCAGCTTGAAAACGAGCTTGTTCTTGGCGAGCTTAATAACTCGAATGAATAATTAATTCGTCGGTCTGTCGTTCAAACATCCACGTTATCCTGCAGCGATGTTAATTGTTACCCCACGTTACAAGCACACACACACATACACTGCACACCCGCATGGGGGTGCGTTGTCTCACTTCACAGGCAACTTCACGGCCGAATGGATGAGATATTCGTAGCTGTTGTATTTCCCTTGCTATGGTTCTCGTCGTTGTTTTTGTTGTTGGTATTGTTGTTGTCGTCATATATCGTTATAGTCACCGGCAGCACTGGGCCATCCGTTCTTCAGGATGGCGGAGCACATCATCACACCATCCCTATCCTCACGATGTCTTGCCGCTCGTGTTGCTTGCTTTGCTGTTACTGCTGTTACGACTGTTACCGACCGACGTCCCGGCGGCCAACGTATGTATACTGGAGTGAAGTCCGGCCAACAACAACTGCTCGACCGGCCCCGGCTAGGAGAGGGTCGCCGAAGCGGCCGCTCGGCCGGTTAGCCATCACAGCGAGAGGGAACAGAGAGGAGGCAGAGAATGAAGAGCCGCTGAGGTAGATCATGAACACGAGGAGAATGAGTCGCGCCAGACTTCACCACCACCACCAGCAGCAGCACCGCGCCACCATCAGCACCACAATCGCCAGCATCAGTGACTGGGATCCAGCATCATCAGGAGCAGCTCGAGGAGAACAAGTAGCATGATGATGCGCCATGATGTACCATCATGATGATGATGATGATATATGAGTGGTACACCACTCATAACCAACGGTGGTACCACCACCACCAATCGTGAAGAACACGAAGTTGTAGAAGCTGCAGTAACAGGAGCAGTAGAAGCAGCAGAAGCAGTAGTAGTAGTAGTAGTAGTAGTAATAATAATAATAAGAATACTTGTCGTAGTAGTAGTGGCAGTCGTAACAACAGCACTTCAGACAGCGGGGGCAACTTCGTCGCCCCCGGGTGCAGGCAACAACTTCGTCACCCCCGGTAGCGAGCAACAGCTTCGTCACCCCCGGTAGCGAGCACAACTTCGTCACCCCCGGTAGCGGGCAAGAACTTCGTCACCACCGGAGGGGAGCGAGGACGGACGGTTGAAGGGGGGGGGGGGTGAGCGCCCCGGACGGCCACTGCGAGTATCCATCTACCCAAGAGTACCTTCCGTCGCCGTCGATCCACCATTCTTCGGCCGACACGAATGAGCCAGACAAACATGCGGACTCGACGATAGACGACGACAACAACGACAACACATAGATATATAAATATATAGATGACCTTAGACAAGCAGAGACAGACAAGAGGAGAGCAATACAAAGACTAGCAGGCATATATGAAGACCATGAAAGTAAACACAACCCACAGACTGACCTACCGAGAGATGAAGGCCGAAGAGAGCCAGAAGCCCCCCCCCCCCCCCCCCAGAAGAGATCGACCTTTTGCCGCCGCCGCCACCGCCGCCACCGCCAATGTCATTGTCGCCCGGAAGACCGTGCGCGAAACAGACAGGGCTTATAACGAAGCGAAGCAACTTGCATTACGCAACGACCTCTTGAAGACACCACAGATGCGGCGATGACTAGCCGGCGCCGGCGCTCGAGCCCTGCTCCCGTTGTCGCACCGGCGCATCGGCGCGGTGTACGTATTATACGTACGTACGCATGCACGCACGCCCCGAATGCGCGTGAGTCGCGTGAGGTCGTTGCAAAATGCTCCGGCACGATATTCGCGCCAGCTGTCGGTTAGGTGGAGGGACACAGACATGCGAGACATGCATACGCAGCACAGCGGGTGCCGACACTAGCCCACACTTATGTCAGAAGCCCAGACTCACGGTGATTCTCGTGTTCATCTCTCTCTCTCTTTCTCTTTCTCTCTCTCTCTCTCCTCTCTATCTCGGCTCTGTTAGACGGCAGCACGATGAAGACCAACACGATACGTGTCCTGTGCATATCGAATAGTATTATAATATCGCAGACACGGCGATAGCCTTTTCTGCAAGATTACCTGAATAGTTATAATTGTTTGAATTAATGTAATATGGAAAATTCAAGCTCAGCGAAAGAGTTATTGAACGTAAATAAATTTGCCGTCCGGAGAAAACGGTCCATAAGGAAAAAAAAAAAAATATATATATATAATATATATACACAGGATTAAAACAACGATATATATATATATATATATTAATCTTTTTTATGAAGCAATGGTTGCCGTTTCATAAGTTATTTCTATTTGGTTTTATTTTGATACCGTTCTATACTCTATGCTGCGCCTAATAAAGCCTTAAAACACGTCACTCTGCGCTCCGTATTGACTTCAGAACCCGTTACAATAACAAATAGCGCTAACTATCCTACCAAAAGAAAACCCCTTAGGCAAGCGACAATTCAGATTCAACTATCGTCGAAACCGGTTTGGTTAGAGGCTGGCAAAGTCGTCGAATTGTCGAATGTTTGATGCAACTATACCACTGTATGCTGCGGTTTTTCATGCACATGCGCTAAACGTATTCAACTAACTGTGTGCGAAAGCAGCGTTCGAGGGCTGTGGATGACTAGAGAGGGACTACAAAAGTCTACTTT
>QVRM01005511.1:0-62459 GCA_003439945.1 Dermanyssus gallinae | reverse complement strand
CAGAGTAAGTAATTATATTCTACAATCATTTCTCGATATCTGACTGAACACAGCATTACAACAAAGCTATTCACGAGAGGGGAGCATTTCGTACGGTTAATAGGTACTGATACTGGGCCAGGTTAACTTGCAGCTTAAAAGGAAGCCTTTACATTTAAAGGTGTTGCTTACTGTTCAAGAAGAAGTTCCACCTTCTGCTTAACTTGGCACATCGAGAAAGAAGTTTCAGCGTCAAGCGTCAATTTTGGCTAAGAGATCTTATATTATTCCAGCCATGCGATGCTTGCACATATTTTTTAGTTATACACGTTCTCGCATTTGTAAGCGTAACAAAGTGAATACATTGTACGCTTGCTAATTCAATAATCTATATAGATCTTTTCAGCCTTCTATATATGGTGTGAGAGACAATTAATTAGCTATGAACAAACTAGAATGTTGCGTTCGAATTTGTGTTTCTGATTTAAGCTGTTTAGGTAAAATATGTCGAGGAGTTGCTGTAACACAATGCAAATATTCAATTATATGGTGATTTGTTATTTTACTCTAAAATAGTTTAAATTTAATAGTGCGTATCACCTCCGCGTGCTCAAGATACGGCCGATATGCGACTTGGCATTGATCCAGTCAACTTATCAATGGATTGGTACTGATATAAGTTCACTCCCTCCACCAATGCATTCATGAGCTCCAAAAATGTGCCTGGAGTGTGGCTCTAATTCGCGGAGGAGTTTTGGATTCGTAAAGGATATCGCCAGCAGACCTTGCGTAAAGCACCACCTGAATTATAAGAATCTCATCAACGTGCTATGAGGCAATTAACCTTCTTCCATGAGATTCGTAGACTTGAGGGACCTCCACGAGCTTGGTTCTGTTGTGTCTAATGATATTGCACCCCATCCCATGAGTGAACGGTCGCCGTAACCGACACGCTTCATAACGCACAGTTGTGCAAGTCTACTGTGAGTACAAAATTTAACTGCCTAAATTAAAATGTGATAAGGGATGCAATTTTTGTCTCAGAGATATTTATATATATATATATATTATATATATATATATTAATATATATATTTTACTTGCCTATCTACGAATTAAGAAAATAAAGTAAAAATAATCGTACATGGCTAATCTACATTGAACATAACACATTAGACATCCCTGTTACAAAGAAGCTTGAAGATTTGTCAGTGACTTAACCCTCAAATGTAGATGCGCTGATTTTCCATTTTGAACCATTAAAAACACTGACACCGCAAGCAGGCTACTGAGAACCGAATTTTTTGTCCGCGAAGTATTAATTGACAAAAAAATATCGTTTTACATACAGATATCATGTACATTAACAAGAGATGTAGAAGCAGGAATACGAAGACCATCTAGAATCGCACTACATTTGTTTGTCGTTGTAAAGTGTAAACTTCCCTTTTCTAGCCTGTTTTGCTTACGATTATTATTCGGTTTCTGTTACTGAAGCTTGTCAACGTGCTCTTTAAAGAGTGGTGGGAGAATTCTACGTATATATATAATATATATATATATATATATATATATATATATATATATATATATATATATATATATATATATATATATAAAATAAGGATTAATTTGCTGATATATAGTTGGGACAATATAACATATATTTTGGACTCACGTTTCCAACACGGCTTTCTCTCTTCACGCCATCGTCAAGACAGACAAATCTTTATGACTAATCGTCATTAAACAACCGCGTCTTTACCCGTTATTATAAAAAAAACGCATTGCAATGAGGGCGATTTTATCTGAGGTGCGCAAGGAATTAGAACCTGAGATCAAGCTTTATCATTTAGACGACAGACCTCTGACCCTTTTTTATTTAATGGGGTCCGTCTTATAAAGCAATGCGAAAGCGGTTCCGTGGACGTTAAATGTTAGCTGAGAGTCAGCCCGAAAGAAGGCCCATGGTAGTAACCTGGCAGGCGCCTTAAGAAATATATTTATACAAAGGATGCTAGATGTGCAAAACCTATTCTGCCTAAGAATAAAGAAATCGAAGTTTCGTAACGTGTGACTCCTATGACGCATTCCAGGCGGAAGGGAATTTCGGGCACTTCTCTCTAATATTAAGGTTATTGACAGTGACGGATTAAAACTATTAGGAACCCCTCTAACGGCCGCTGCTATTCAGAAGGCTTAAGTTTTTCGTTCCTCAGCGCAGAACAGCGCTACCGTACTCATTAAAAAAATATGAGTTCCTCCTTGAATGTAGCGAATTATAATACCCTTTAAGAGATTCCAGTTTATTGAACAAGCACATGCTCGCATACACGCATCACGAGACGCGGTGCTGATAAGAAGCAAATATAATAATGCAAAAACTGGAGGCACAATTTAAACGCCAGTTCCACGAAAAACGAGACTGGTTACCGCTTTATGATATGATAGTGAAAACAAAAGACAACAACAATGATGGCAATCGCAATCAATCATTTATCAAGTCGAGTATGTGTTATATAAATGAAATGCGAATATCAAGAAGTGCTGGTGGGTATTATTATATTATTGGGTGTGCGTAACTGCATTTTCCCAATATTTAAAAAAAAAAAAAGTAATAGCACCAGTAGCTCTAACTCTTGGTCGAGATTTCCTAAACGATGCACAGTATAGCTTTCATTGCAAAGGTATCTCGGTTATATCGAGGATTTTTGGCTCTGCCAAAAATAGGCGGCGAAAGGCTCAATAAACAAGTGGAGAATGCGCCGGCATCGCATATAAGGTGTATTCCTAATATCCTCTCTAATAACCTAGATGAAATCGGAATTATCAAAGATGTGCTAAGGTAGAATGCGGCATCCATATACTCGCATCGCATTAGGACCTTCTCACCAAAAGCATCATCACGTGGGGACAAAAGAAATACAGCGCAGGCGAATGTCTCCCGCTGTCGCTCAGAGGTTAGCGGTAAGACCAATCCTTGGGAACACTACCTATAACGATACAAGTTCTAGCACAAGTCTTATCGACAGTAGCATACGCGAACGAGTTGACTTAGAGCTATCGCCGGCCGGGATGAGTGAACGAGTGCTTGAGCTAAATACAAGCGATTCCCTAGGGATATACCATGGATCGACCTAGATCAGCGACTAATCTATTCGAGCCATGTGCACAAGTGCTAGCACTGGTTAATAATTTAGAAAGGCTAATGCCATACACGGGAGGCGCTGGAGAATTCTTAATGAGAACTATACACACACGTCCACAGGGGGATAATTGTTAACCCCAATTTCATGTTAATTAAATTATAAGTCACCTTTACATAGATGATTACTTAACACGGGTAGTTTCAGTAGCCATGGCTGCTTCTAGTAGTACCTGTTTTGAATTGTTTCGACCTGGAGTTCCTTCTGCCCCCTTCCCGCGCAAAGGGCGCATCCGGGCCGACAGGTGCAAGGTGATATAGAAACCGTCATGAAGCGCGCGCTCATTTGAACTCATTTTAACTGGGTGCTAGCGGCGCGAGGAAAACACAGACAGCGCTTGCAGAGGCATCGTAGATGGCTTTTCCCACAGTCCGGAAGGCCAACGTACTCGTTAAGCGTTGAATCTGTTAACTAGCGATTGCTTTGGGCGTGAGCTGGGTTGAAGGCGGCAACACCAAAGAGTGATTGAAGTGCGTATTACCGGTTGCAACAACGCCGTCGGAGGGCGAGTCTCACACTGTTTGCAGAACACAGTAGATGTGTATAAACGCATTCCCACCTCCAACGAGAGAAAAACAGAAGTGGTTGTCGCAAAAATCAACAGGTCGCCTGTGGTTGGCCGCCCACTTTTATCGTATGGTAGCGCATTTGCGACCACACTGTGGTCTGTGGTCGTTAATGATAATCATGTTAATTAGTAACGTCTGTGGATAAATGGGTCTGCCGAAGAGAGGCAGCGGGAGGGGTCTCGCTAACGGGATAGGCCAAGGGACACTACTAGACCTGAAAAAGCGGTAGAGCTCTAATGGCTGTTGTAGAGAATAGAGCCTTAAGGAGTGATAAAGGTGGTGCAAATATCTCGTAGTGAGTTTTATTTAGTACATGAAACAAAGATGATGACAGAATCACAGTGCCACAAACAAGCGAAAAACACGAGCTGCATTCACTATATTGATCACCGACGTCTATAACAACGGCAGAAACACGATTACTGACTAGAACATCAACCGCAATGGCGTATATGACGGTAATTGTGCTGCTTATATCGAGAACAGCAGTCGCTATAGTAATACAGGTGACTACTACGTTATATATCTAGTAGTAGGTTGGCAATTTTGGAAGCAAATTCCAAAGACACAATTGATATATCTCCAAGGCCTGAACTGCGCAGTCTTGGAAAACATAACTGTCGCTAGTTCTATCTTGTGCCGTAACTTCACGCCGGTTAGTTTTTGCTTGAACATAGTGAATAACATCAGGGCGACAGTAGAGCACTTCGCGTTCCCCGGTAGTATCGAAAGTGGTGGCTAGTCCAGGAGACTAGTGCGCTAGTCATGGTTGTCATTTATCGGGGTGTCGCCGGTTCAAACTCTGTTGTTGATCGAATTTTCTTTGAGCGATGCTCATTGAGAATAGATGATAAACCATACCGCGGCCATGCTGCCACTGTTGGGGGAGGACTGTTGGGGAAACCCACTCGATCTCAACATGTCCGGCTCTCGGTGCATTGAAAATATGCCACACGGTGAGTTCCAAGCCCGTAGGGGACGGAGGATGGTCTAGAATTAAAAAACCTTCACAAAAAATGTTTTTAATTCTAGGTAGTATGGAAAACACGGCGGCACATTTAACAAGGCGCCGGCAGCGATGGGCGCAGCCTTCGTAGGACGCTGGGGTTGACACACTATAGACATTTGACAGGTACGCAGCTCCTAAGCTATGCGGGTTATTAAGCCTCCGAACGTACGAATATATTTGTGCATTTCTTCATGTGCGCACCGGATATGAGTCTGAATAAATTGAGACTACGACTAAGTGTCTATGACGAGCACCCTTGTACCCTAGTAGCACTATTGCGTAGCCATTCAGTAATTCTATGCCGTGTCAAATATATATATATATATATATATATATATATATATATATATATATATATATATATATATATATATATATATATGCCTGTATTAGGATCAGTGGCAGAAGAGTTTATGGCCGGCCACTTTGCCAGACTTCAAGAGAATAATCGCCATCCTACCAAGGTTCTTCTTTCCCTAACGAACCTATCTCTTTCCGATATCGTTTCCTGTGGCAGCGTTAAGAGGAGAGCCAGAAGAAGGCAAACAGGAAAGCCATCATTGAGCTCAATTGCGGCTTCATCGTGGCGTGGCGTTCCACCTGACCTTATGGCTGTAGGGTTTGGTTCATCAGTGGAGGATATCTGGGATCGGATCACGTCAATTTGGGTACTTCCTGTTAGACGTGATGTTAATATGCGGGACCTGTTTCGGGTGGTGTCACATTTACGCCGGGTGATCATACTGCCAATGAGCATAGTAGTCTGTAGTGTTATTTTAGCACGCGAAGATCGGGTAAACGAGCTGGAGGATACGGGTGTAACAAATCCATATGTGCCCGCATGTAATATACAGATGTCTAAACAAAGGTTTTTCCCAGTGAAATGGAGAAGCCAAATACTATCATCTTCTTTTCTAGTTACGTTAGGTGTCTTTTAGACAGAGCACTTTTCTTCTGAGCGGCGTGGTTCCGTCAAACAATCTGTTATCTTGCAATCGCACAGTATGCGACGAAATTTCCAGCCTGTCATTTTCGGTATAACCAAAATTGGCGATTCACTGTTACTCCTAAACAAACTATTCCTGGCCATTTCATAAAAAAAATGCTTATTATAACGAGTCTCACTATCTTAAGTCTGGCCAAACTGGGGGTGGAAACCCTGCATATTCTGTATGTGAAGTTATCTAACTAGTATATATATATTTGCTTAGATCAAGTTAATTTTTCGCAGTTCCTGAATTAAATATGCTACACGTGGACAAATGACAAAAAGCAGTCAAAGGAAAACGAAGCGAAATTAACGCACATAGCACACGCGTTCGCGCCATGTCTCCCTACAATACTGTTAAACTCTATTTCTACTCGGCATAATTGGCCACAATAAAAGGACACATCGTTTTTGCATAATAAAATGACATGTTTTAGATCATCGTAAATTGTGTTATCAAGTTCACAGGTATTTACTCTGTATATATATATATCCCTTGCAAACCTGGAGATCGCTTTGAATTCAATTAGTTACACGCATGCACCGTGTGCGTATACTCGTTTTGATTTGACTGCTCGGTTAATGACAGCAAAATTATCCACAAAGACGGAAAATAAAGGCAACATATTGAACGCATGGCACGTGCGGCTGGGCGACAATGCAAAACGAATTGCTTACGTTTTCTCGCGCGCGCTCACCCATTGCAATGGCACTAACGAACTGATTGCGTATACCGATGATGGATAGAAAGAAAATCCTAACTCACAAAAATTAGACGTGGATTACGTCGACCTGGTGTGAAGTCGACGTCAATTACAGTGACGATCATAGGACAATGATGATGACGACGCTAACAGGCAGGCCTTGTGTCGAGGGCCACCGTGCACCATAATCACATAGTCACCGCGAGATATTATTAGGCGATTACTTTCTTTCAACGCAGCCTACCTTCTCGAGTTGTGGCGAATGTACGTGTGTAAAACCAATACAAATAGTTTTAACCAGTTTTAGCCTTCACAGGCAGCGTTTGACATTACGTATAACAAGGTGCTGAGAACAAACGATGTCTCTCAAACGATAGCAACAATGGCTCACTGACGAATCGTTTGCTGCTGACCGTTGCGTATCGACTTCTTACCAAAATGGCTTGACAATAGAGTTTCGTTGTTGTTGTTGCCATCGTTCTTAATGTTGTTGTTATTGCAATCGTTCTCAATGTGTTGTCGTTTTTGTTGTTGGTGGTGTGTTGTAGTTGCTGTTATCATAGCTATCTATTTTTGGAATCCATGCGGTGTAAACAGAACAGTCTACGATAACTAGCAAGTACTCGTAGAATCCCGGCGGCTTGCATCTTAGGCAAGAATTACTTCACATACAGCATACATTTTTTTTCCTAAAAACGCGTACCGCTAACTAATCATCTCTTGATGGTCACAAGTATTGCTTCGAATAAATTGATCTAGGCACTTGAAACTGGGCAATTTTTGTTGTTTACATTGACTCTTTTAAGTATTGGAATACATCGCTACCAATCAGCACAATTGGGTCTATTCAGGTTCTCTAAGATATTGCACACACTGATATATATATATATATATATATATTGGTCACGATAATTGTAACCTCGCAGTTCATTTTAGCGTTTTACACTTTGACAGAGTAGTTATAGCTATGTATATAACACGTATTTAAATTTTCGGAATGTGATAGACTTTGCTCGGTCTCGATAACGCGTAGGAGCGCTGTACAGTGCATTGCAACCTGATTGCAATGCACTTTTGCACAATATACATATATATATATATATATATACAAGTAATAGGTGTAGACAACATATACATATATCTACATTTTCGCACAGTATTTGATACAAATTATATATAGAGATAAACATATATCTATGTATGCGTATATATACACATACGTATATGCAGTTCTATCTCTATCAGCAACCTGTATATCGCATAAAGTGCGCGAATGCAGATAGTCTTTACATAGATATACATATACATCTACACTTTGGCACATCGTAGAGCATAATCGCTCACGATGACCCTGCTGCTGCTCTGCAACAGCTTTGTTGGTAAATTTTGGCACGGTTTTTGTTGGTACATTTTGGCACGGTTTTGTTGGTACATTTTGGCACGGTTTTTGCTCGGAGGTCCCTTTCTCCAACTCTTCTTCCGTTGCTGGCAAGGCGAATTGGCCGTTAATGAGTCCCCCTTTCCAAACACGCCCTCAAGCAGTCAGACATGTGTGACGTGTTGCTTCATCGAGGAAAGGCGGAGTGAAAAGGCGCTCACTAGGTGATTAACGTTCGGCCAGCATTCCTGGGCACGCCGGTTACCAGTGCAAGTCTTCAGAAGGTGGAATGGGATCCCCGTCGAATCTAAAGGTCGCGCACGAGGATGCCGGGTACAGGGTTTTGTGTCAGCTTAGCCGGATCCACAATGAGGTTGACCGCCTCTCCGGGTTTCGGCATAGTGCCCGCCATGTTCTGTGCAGCCACGGCAAACGTCATTGGCCACTTAAACACCTGTCGACGCCGCATCGACGGGCCTACGGATTTTGTCGACCATTTGATATACATAAACATACACAAACCAAAGGTGGGTTAGTTCATATGATTTATTGTAGCAAAGTGTCCACGTGCTGTGGTCTGTGTTAGTGTGTTTAAATCCATTGAATCTGACGCCTTTATGGCAAAATGTTATTCTTAAAGCTATCGGTCGTTTCTGTTCAGTCTCAGGTGTTATTCCTTTGTCATTTTCCACCCCCGCTCCTCTCAGTTACTTTTGTTTGTTAATAATATTTCTCTATTTGGGTATCATGTCTCTTCTTTCCCGTTCTCCGGTGACATTTTTATTTTGGGCAACACTTATAACTCCTTCATAGCATCCATAGTCCCCTCTGTCTTCTCCCTCGATCGATCACGTTACGAGTTAATTTATTCATCTCGTTCGCTTGCCTGTTTGCGTTAAGCAGCACCCAAATCGAGCGTTCTTGTATCTGACTTTACCTGCCTCTATCATGCTATTTCATCTGCCAGAAAGAACGTTTTTTTTTCTATGCGATGATTCGAAACCAGCTGCAGCAGCAGCAAAGAAAAAATCAACACAGGCACCAAGGGCAATTCAACAACGAACACACAATCTGCTCGAGACACCAAGCAAGCAGCACTATCGACCGGACGCAAGGTATTTCGGCTACAATCAGGCGCTAGCCCCGACAAGCCCCACATACACCTACCTACCTACCTCTTGGCCCGGACGAACACGGAGATGCTGACGAAGAGGACGACGATAACGACATCGACGGTGAAGACATCGCCGAAGACGCTGGCGAACACGGCGATAGAAGCGTGACCAAAAACAGGTCGCAGTGCCGATAGCTGGCGTCCGAATTGAGCAGTCGGGTGACGCGGCTCGCCATTAGGCCACGCTTGCCTCGAATGCACACAAGCTGTCCTGCGCGAACCCGCGATGGATCTACCGCCTCGACGAGGTCTCGGGCCGCCTCGCTACTTCGGTACTTCGACGTCACGGCTCCGTCCAGCGTCGACGGGTCGCACGGAATCTGCAGACAGCCATCGAAGCGCACCAGCGCTCGCGACACCAGTACACACTGGTCGGCCAAATATTCGACAATCTACGTTTCGCCATCACATACACAGCAATAGCCACAGCACACAGCAACAACAACAACAACAACAAAAATAACAACAACGACAATGACAACAACAACAACGACAACAACAACAACGACAACAACAATACCAACGCTCACATCATATATCGTTTCTAACGATAGGCATACGTAACGTAACGTCAGGGCACGCTTGCTCTAATGTAACGGTGAAGTCACATAAATACATTTATAGTCTTATCTGCCATATCCTATCCCACGACGACAACATGCTACAAGGGTATCCAGCGTACCTTCCGACAGAAGAAGAGAGGCGCAAACGATGTTCTTGCATTACGTACATGTATTGCATAGGCAAAACACTGACCCTGGATAACTCTCAACTCAAACTGTGAAAGGCCGTCGTAATTGGATCCGTCTTCATTGGCCGTGCTTCATACACACATATATGTTATACGAGTGCATGTGCTCGGCCTTGAAGCTACACGATAAAAGTGCAGTTTATCTGTTTGTTGTAAATTTATTAGAAATTTAACTTAAATCCGCAGGGATTAGAAAACATCTCATCGGAATGGTATGTGCCATAGGTATAGTAGTAATAATGTGGCTGTTCGTCTGAAAAGAAAAGCATTTAAGGCCTTGCATTTGTGTTTGTCAAGTTCTTAGTTCAACTATGTAAGCCTTAAGACATATCGCATTCCAAAGGCATATGTCGTGGTAGAGTCAAACCTAAGATTGTTAAGACCAGGTATACATGGCATTTACTACCGCGAAACACCTAATCGTGATGTTTACAAGAACTAGTCATTGCAGCTTTTGCAAATGATAAGCACATCGATCAAAATTAAATAAATCAAATCAACCAGGAAAACCGGGGTGTCGCCGGTTCGATCCCTGTTGTTGATCAAATTGTACGGCCCTCGATGCATTGAAGATATACCTCGGGTTAAACTTCAAGCCCGTAGAGGACAAAGGATGGTCTATAATATATATATATATATATATATATATATATATGCTCGTATAGATTAAGTATTCAAGTTTAAGTTTTAATTTATACTATACTTGGGCATTACGATTTGGCTGGCCGCTAAAAACTGACCGTTACTTGTAGTCGTAGAACGTAGTGCGGCGGGAACCTGGACCCGGTCAGCGGGCTCTGTGGGTCAACGGGCCGTTGGCATGATTTGTCGGGCGGAGGGGCGGCGCCCCCAGAAATCCTCTCGAGAAGCGGGGGCGTCAAAGCTTTGAAGTCGGCAACTTCAACGCGGCGCGACTTAGGCTGACTATTCTCGTCAGGACTCCACAGCCGTGTTCCGGGAGCGCGGTTGAAGTCTTTCCGAGTCGTTCTTCTCGCTGGTGGCGTCATGGGTTGTTGCCAGGCTGGCTTCTCGCGAGCACTCTCATACTCGCGGTGAAGTTGCTGCCTGACGCCGTACTCGAACAGCATCATCGTCTTATTGCGTTGAAGCCAACCTTCCACGGATACCATTGGCTTAAGCGGTTCTCTGCCAGCCATTGATATCGCACCTCGCTGCCGTACGTTGTGGCAAACAGAAAATACTCGTGGTTAGATACTACGCAGCTGTAGTGCGCCAGGGTATGGGGCAGAGATATATATAGGAGAGATATATATATAGATACGGTGGATTTATATAGATACGATATAGAGAGAGATATAGATTGATAGATGATAGATATAGAATAAGATTATATATCGGAGAGTATAGATATATATACGGAATATTATAGTAAAGATATTTATATATTATATTATATATATATATATATATATATATATATCTCTATTACGTATAATCTATATATATTACGAGATCTCTCTATATATTGATAAATATATAGATATTCTCTTTCCGTCATGATGTCAAGCACTTAGAATCGGCGCTAGCGTCTGGCGACCGTTTCAGTGCAAACTGTGCGGGGAGATGGTGGATTCCAGTGGCCTACACCCACTGAGTTGCCCCGAAGAGCGCCGGTAGATCGTCCAGAACATGCTGAACTGAACGGTGTGATCATAAGGTCCCTAGGAAAGCCGGTATACCATCTACACTTGAACCGAGAGGTTAGTGTCCGCTGGCGAAGAAAGACCTGATGGGGTGACCATTGCATTATGGTCACATGGAAAGTCCCTAGCTTGGGATGCAACGGTTTCGTGCACAACCGCGGCTTCCTATTTACAACCACAGCTCTGTTGAGCCGGGGTGGGTAGCAAAGCACGCAGACGCCAGAAAACGGTTTAAATATGCTGGACTGGAAACAAGATATATTTTTGTGCCTATCGCCATGGAGACACTAGGACCAATCAGCAAGGGAACCGAAGCATTTCTCAAAGATTTGAGTAAGCGAATTCAGGAAGTTACGAACGACCGAAGAGAGGGTCAATTCTTGAGGCAAGCATTGTCCTTGGCCGTTTGCAGAGGAAACGCGGCATCTATTTTAGGCGCCATGGAGTGAACTAATTATTTAAAAAACTTTGCAATAATACGTTCAGACCTCTCAACTGTAACATCGTTTAACATGTAATAAAAATAATAATAATATATATATATATATATATATATATATATATGATATATATATATATATATATAGATATATTTATATATATATATATATATGTATATTTATATATATATATATATATATATACTCACATATACAGACATGTATTCTTATAGATATTTGACAAGACGATATATTCGTATATAAGCATGTATGCATACACGCATAGCCGATTTTGTTTTGCTGCCGTCTCGACTAACTAAACGCCAAATATGTTTGCGTTAGACAAATTAGTCTTTGCCAATATTCCGACACTTATGATTGTGTCGACTTACGGGTGATCGGCATTACGACATTTAGAATCATGTCGCGCATCGACACATGCCAATGGCAGTTAAAGCTCTCCGCTCTGCAGGTTGATTAATTTAAGAAAAAAATTGCAGATTCGACCACGCCCAGAATTGGCAACCGTATAACGATTGTCTTAGTCGCTTCGATCGGCAACGTTTTTGTGTTGGATTGCGTAGTCTCCGATGACACTAGCACTCTGCACAGTTTGGGTTTTGGATTTCATGGACATGGATGCCCACGAACTGTTCTTAGCACACATACTTCTATGCGAGTGTATGTATGCATATATATATATATATATATATATATACATATATTTTTATATACATAATAAAATAGTGTATATATATGTTTAATTCCATGCTTGCCAAATCTATAACGGAGAGATTTATAAGCTAAGACTGCCTACGCTATCCATTGAGCATTTACGTCGTCATTTATTACAGCGCAGCTGTTCCATCTATCTTCAGTCTTGGAGCAATAAGTTTTGCCGTCTTGGTCCCATTGGAATCGACTTAGTGCCATCCAAACCGTTTAAGCACTAATGACATGTATGACAACTCCCTATTTCAAATTTATTAAATCTCCCTTGTATTCTCACGGGCCATGACATACAAATTCCGCACGGTGTTCGTATCACCTCTCCAGGTAAACTCGCCGCATTAAGCTAGCATACGTATTGAGGAACTTAGAATTTTTTCTCTGTCTGACCGCTTAACTCATGCAAGTATACTGGTGCATCTAACAAGCATTTACCAGAAACGAATTCCGGATTCACGTTATTAATTGTAATCTTCATGTATGTACATATATATATATATATATATATATATATATATATATATATATATATAGAGCAGAATTACCTGTTCGATGTCAAACATGTTCATGATTTTGCAGCGGGCAACCACGTTGTATGCCTGTAGCAATTGCACGATAATAGACACCGGGTCGTCTAGACCTTACAATGATAAATACAAGCAAAAACAGTAATAGTTGTTTAAAGAACTGATACGTACGGACATACGTGTTGGTCGAATCACTAACTAGACAAATGTAGCATATATGACAAAGACGTGCCCAGATACTACGACTGATATACATGCACGCGTATCTATATACGCTTGTTCTAACAATTCAAGAAACAACTTTAAGGTAAAGTTTTTATTGTATCCTTAGTTGCTTATATATATAAATATATATATATATATATAAGTCTTTTGACCACCTGAAAAAGTATCGTGTTAACAAGCTGGTGTAATAAGGCTATTAGTCCCAGCTCCTCTTACATTGTGTATCTTGTTGACAAACCACATAGGCTACACTTGCCATGACAAGCAAGCGAAACAATGATCCCATCTATTGCCGTTGGGTGGGCAGAAACCCAAGCCGTGCCAATGAAAGCTGAGAGTCGTCACATACGCGATTCCAATTAGAGCTATCTCGAGGCATGAAAGGTGATGACAGATTCGTTTACGATAACATATCACATCAGCACTGCAGCCATACAGGTGACAAAAACAGCACTTGTGAATTTTAGTGGGGTGTCCAAGAATCTGTTTTGCTCAGAAACAAAAAAAAGCGCCCTTCTTCAATGTATTTGTAATAGTCGTGCTGGTAGTTGTTGTCGAGAGAGCCGGCCTCGGTAACTTACAGCTTTGGAGATTTGAGTTGTGCGGCTTGCTCCTCGGTTGACCTCGGATTTCACACGTTGCGCTGTAGTCTTTGCCAAGTCCTCGCTCTCGCTTCTGTTCTGTCGGTTGCTCTCCACAACTAAAAGCTGGGTTGTTCTGGCGTTGGATACGTTCTGTTGTTCGATTTGCCGATGCTGCAACGTTTATCTATATTGACCTCTCGGTTCAGTTGTGTTAGTTAGTTAGTTAGTAAGCAACGTGCATGCATGATGACAGAGTGTAAGACAGGATACCTGTCCAGGGAGGTGTACGCTTGTGTTAACACGTGACACACATGATGATCGCACGTGCACTGTTGCAGCAGTAGACGCAAGCGTTTGACATGGAGTCATATCCAAATAATAATAATAATAATAATAATACAGCTCAGTTGAATCGGGTGGGTAGCAAGGCACGCGGACGCCAGAAAACGGGTGTACTTTTGTGCTTATTGCTATAAAGACGCTGGAACTAATCAGCAAGGGAACCGAGGCATTTCTCAAAGATTTAAGTAAACGAATACAGAGGATCACGAGCGACCGATGAGAGGGTCACTTCTTGAGGCAATGCGTAGTCTTTGGCCGTTTGCAGAGGGAACGCGGCATCTATTTTGAGCACCATGGAGTGACGTAATTATTTAAAGAATTTGCAATATTACGTTCAGACCTCACAACAACAACAATAATAATAATATTTTACAAGAGCTTATATTATTACTTGAGTGTCGGTGATCACTCAACATCATCTTGGCGTTGCCTGTCTGTAGTCCCAATAACACCCCTTGTCGGAGGAACGCGGTCGATCTTGGCTCCGCTGTGGCCTTCTTCTTGAGCTTTTCTTATCAGTTTGAGTGCATTCCTGCCCCAAGCGCCAGATGACTCGAGACTGAACGCCATTACAACATGGCCATCCTCAAGAGATGAACGTATAGACGCCGCTTGTGCATCTCTTGTTGGTTAATGATGTGGCCGACGCCCGATTGGTTTCGAAAACTTTATTCGTTTTCGGTAATTAATGAACCTAATGACTGACATGTTTTATGATGACGATGTTTGGTGCAATTGAGGAATGTTCAGCGACACTCATCGCAAGACTTACGGTGACACAGTTTGTAGTGAAAACTGTGAACGAAGAAGGGGTGAGAATGTGGCGCTGTTCAAAGGCTATTCCATCAATTTATTACCCAACATTGCCGGCGTCCTCCAGAGCGCCTCCGGTACTTCCCTAATCTTCTGCTCAAACCCCCTCAGAACTCTCATAGTAAAGGCTTAAAAATCCTCGAAGAACGGCGTTTTGTGTGCGCTTCTAGAGAACCCCAAAATATTCTTGAGGAGATTGCCTGAGTGCTTATGTGACGCCGGGATTGAGGAAAAGGCTCCTATTGACTCGGAGAACCATGTGCCGTTTGGCGTTGGCTTGACACTTAGATAGTAGTGAACTCTCCGACACAATTTCTAAAGCTTCCTCTAGGCCACGTCTTTCTAGGTTTTTCTAGGATCTCTCTGCTAAATAAATTTTTATAGACCACGCTCTCTGAGAAGTCTTGCGACATGGCCGTCTAGAAGAGAATTCTTAAAAATTGAATTATTTTATTATCTTCCCCTCCAATACCTTGAAATGATAACCCTACGGACATTTACAAAGATGTAAAATACGCCCCTTTGCACTAACACATTTGGGCATATATGGGCATTTTATGACGATTAGTTTGGTACCAAATGTATGGCAATCCGACTTCGATGGTTGCGAAGTACTTAAGGCTTTCCTGAGGGCATGTGGAGATTAAATGCGCGCAAAAATGATCTATTCCATCAGATAACTCACTCTAGATGGACAGACACCTATTTATTATCTTACAGTAACTGCTGGAAGATGCCTCCGCGAACCACTATACACATTTGATGGCGTCTGCTGAGATTTCGTTGCATGTCTTGAAATATGTTTCGTTGCATGTCTTGAAATATGTTGGCGTCGTACAGTTGAGGTTATTCTGCGAACGAGAAGAAGTATCTCACGAACACGGCGGTATGCCTAGTCTCTATATAGAAGGACTGGTTGTCTTGCAATTGCACATTTTGTGCTCCTATGTCTGGCCACAACACCAATGTCACAGATTTTAGTAATTTCACTCTCACTTCGAAACAAACTTCTCAGAAAGCGTGCTCCATTGGAAAAAATATGTGCTTTGACGAACTCTAAAATTGTCTATATGGCTCTCGAAATTGGTTTGGGTAACTCTGTATATATTTTGTATCATGTTTTCGTAAGAAGTTTTGACTAAAACTCAACTTATGTAAAATTATACCTTGCATCTAAACGTGTACTTTGACAAAATCACTTTATGTGATTTCTTAACTTCGGTTAGTTAATCCTAAACTTAAGAGAACTAACGATAGTAACATGTTAATTTTCAGAACATCTTAGACGAAGTTACTTTTTTATAATAATAATTGTAAGATACTATGATGCAATAGGGATGACATACACCATGTCAGAGTGGTCAAAAAGCGTCGCCTAATAATATTACACCTGCTAGCCTTAAATCAAAATAAACGTATGAATTATCATTGCAATAAATTAACTAGTCCTTGTATTGCAAAATCTACTCTCTCATTATAAAGGTGCAGCACGCCTCTTTACACGCCTAACAAAACGATTTGGACTTTAACGGAACGAGCGTCAAAGAATTATTAATTCTGGCCCACGCAGGGATCGAACCTACGACCTTCGCGTTATTAGCACGACGCTCTAACCGACTGAGCTAGTGGGCCACGTTTCATAAGCCGACAAACGGTATCGCCGAACGTCCCTCACCAAATACCGCTATTCCGGAAGTATAATTGCTGCTCATGTCTTGGGATAATGAGCAAGCGTTTCGACCAGGTTTCTGGGGTTTGACCTGTTTTTAAGCACACAAAAGGGTGACATAAATGCACTGAATTATTTTCTTTATTGCTATCTGTCTCCGCATATATTAATTTATATGAATTGATATATATATATATATTAATTTATATGAATTGATATATATGTATATATATATATATATATATATATATATATGTTTCAATGTAACGTATTTTTGTAAAGAAAAGAGTAGAATATAGCTTATGTAAAATTATATGATTGCACATAATCGCGTGTCTTAACAAACTCGCTTTACGTGATTTCTTAACTCTGTTAGTTAATCCTAAACTTAAAGGAAATACCGATATAGGTTGACAGTTATCTAGTAACGTTTGCGTTTTCCACAAAACTGGACAAAGTTCCTTTTGAATAATTAACTGTAGTATAACATATGTTAATAGGAATGATGTAAAATGTAGTCAGGACGGTCACAAAAGTGTTAATACGAATAATAAAGATAGCCGTTATCTAAAGACTGAAATAGCTAGTCTTTCCACTCCAAGACTCTACTCTCGCATTATAAAGTGAATTATATAATTATAAATTTAACTAGAGAAACGCGTCGGATAAGCAGATACAACTAGCGTTGAGTTTGTATTGTTGCTTATATGCTCATAAACGGAAGATGGCGATCATTTATAAGAATAATAATTTACGATTAGTCTCTGAAATCACCAATTAGTTGGCAAGTGAATCAATGAACGTGAGATGAACTTCCGCACGTTTATTGAATAACTCTTACCAATCAAATTAACCAGTAACCAAATTTTTCGATCTATTGTTGGTTGGGGCATAGGCTCGCAAACTGGCCGCACTTAAAGGATCTTCAAGGATGGAAAGATCTCAAAAACAGGGGCAACATACACTATCATTTACTTTTCTACTTTGACTTGATGCACTTGTCTAGAACTAAGCACGATGAACAGCGGGTCTATCTGCTATAATTTTGGACGAGTGGCATTCAGCAGGCTTTACTCGCTTAACGAAAGTATGCCGATTTTATTGGAACGAGCGTCAGCAAAGATTTGGTGAGTCTGGCCCACGCAGGGATCGAACCTACGACCTTCGCGTTATTAGCACGACGCTCTAACCGACTGAGCTAGTGGGCCACGTTTCATAAGCCGACAAACGGTATTGTCGAACGTCCCCCACCAAATCCCGCTATTCCCGAAGTACAATTGCTCCACATACCTTGGGATAACAGCTAAGCCGGCGCGCCAGGAGACCTGATAATGCCGTACAGATACACCTTTTCATTGCAGTGACTCGCCTTGAAGATGAACAGAGCGGGTCGCTTTTACGTTTAGAGGAAATTTTAAGCAAGTTGATTGACCAGCCTTCTGGGGTTTCACCTGTTTTTAAGCACACTGAAGAGTGATATAAATGCAGTATATTATCTTCTTTATGTCTCTTTTCCTCTCCCGTGTTCTGATTCTCTCTCTCTCTCTATATATAAATTATTATGTTTTATTGTATCGTATTTTTGTAAAGAAAATAGTAAAATATAGCTTATGTAAAATTATATAATTGCACGTAAACGCATGTCTTAACAAACGCACATTTACGTGCTTTCTGAACTCTGGTTAGTTACTTCTAAACTTAAGGGAAATACCGATATAGGCAGATAGTATCTAATAACGTGTTCGTTTTCCACAGAACTGTGGACAATATTACTTTTGCATAATTAACTGTAGTACGCAAAATGTAGTCAGGACGGTCTCAAAAGCGTTAATACGAATAATAAAGGTAGCAGTTATCATAACATTGAAATAGCTAGTCTTTCTACTCCAAGACTCTACTACTCTCGCGTTATAAAGTTAATTATAAAATTATAAATTTAGCAAGACGCGTCGGATAAGCAGATACAACTAGCATTGAGTTCGTATGATTGCTTATATGCTCATAAACGGAAGATGGCGATCATTTATAAGAGTAATCATTCACGGTTAGTCTCTGAAATCACCAATTAGTTGAAAAGTGAATCAATGAACGTGAGATGAACTTCCGCACGTTTATTGAATAACTCTTACAAATCAACTTAACCAGTCACCAAATTTTTCGATCTACTGTTGGTTGGGGCATAGGCTCGCAAACTGGCCGCACTTAAAGGATCTTCAAGGATGGAAAGATCTCTAAAACAGGGTCAACATACACTATCATTTACTTTTCTACTTTGACTTGATGCACTTGTCTAGTACTAAGCACGATGAACAGCGGGTCTATCTGCTATAATTTTGGACGAGTGGCATTCAGCAGGCTTTACTCGCCTAACGAAAGTATGCCGATTTCATTGGAACGAGCGTCAGCAAAGATTTGGTGAGTCTGGCCCACGCAGGGATCGAACCTACGACCTTCGCGTTATTAGCACGACGCTCTAACCGACTGAGCTAGTGGGCCACGTTTCATAAGCCGACAAACGGTATTGTCGAACGTCCCCCACCAAATCCCGCTATTCCCGAAGTACAATTGCTCCACATACCTTGGGATAACAGCTAAGCCGGCGCGCCAGGAGGCCTGATAATGCCGTGCAGCTGCACCTTTTTATTTCAATGCCTCGCCATGAAGATGAACAGAGCGGGTCGCTTTTACGTTTAGGGGAAATTTTAAGCAAGCGCTTTGACCAGCTTTCTGGGGTTTTACCTGTTTTCAAGCACATATATATATATATATATATATATATATATATATATATATTGATATGCTTCAATGTATCGTATTTTTGTTAAGAAAATAGTAAAATATAGCTTATGTAAAATTATATGATTGCACGTAAACGCGTGTTTTAACAAACGCATTTTACGTGATTTCTTAACTCTGGTTAATCCTAAACTTAAGAGAAATGCCGATATAGGCAGATAGTATCTAGTAACGTGTTCGTTTTTCACAGAACTGTGAACAAGGTTACTTTTGCATAATTAACTGTAGTACGCAAAAGGTAGTCAGGACGGTCACAAAAGCGTTAATACGAATAATAAAGTTAACAGTTATCATAACATTGAAACAGCTAGTCTTCTCCAAAACTCTATTATCGCGTTATAAAGTTAAATATAAAATTATAAGCAGATACGACTAGCATTGAGCTCGTATTGTTCTGTATATGCTCATAAACGTAAGAGGGTGATCGTTTATAAAGCAAATAATACTACAGATAGATTTTGAAATCACCAATTAGTTAATAGGTGATTAAATCAATTGACGTGAGATCAATTTCCGCACGTTTATTGAATGACTCTTACAAATTATGACTAGTAACCATATTTTTTGTTTTATTGTTGGTTGGGGCATAGGCCCGCACACTGGCCGCACTTAAAGAATAGAGAAAGAAATCTCAGAAACAGGCGCAACATACACTATCATTTACTTTATTACGTTGACGTAATATACTCGTACTTAACACTATGAACAGAGCGGGTCGGTCCGCTATAATTCTTAGCGAGTGACATTCAGCGGGCTTTACTTGCTTAACGAAAATATGCGGAATTCGCTGGAACGGGCGTCAGAAAAGATTTGACGAGTCTGGCCCACGCAGGGATCGAACCTACGACCTTCGCGTTATTAGCACGACGCTCTAACCGACTGAGCTAGTGGGCCACGTTGCAAGCTCTTACCACGGCAGCAGACCTTTAGCAGTGGGGACATGACGGCGCTCCGACTTGAGCAGCTCTGTTTCTGAGATCTCGTCGCGCTTTCAGCGTTGCGCACCACCCTTAACAAACGACAGATGGAGAAAATAGTTAGTTTTACCTATTTACAGAGGTTTTTTTCCAGAAACGTGTGAAAGTTCATCTTACGTCTTCGAATTCATTTTGCCAAAGGTCCTGCAAAGGTGCTAACATACTTAGTCGTAAGCGCATATGCTAAAAGCGCAGATACCGCAGCCGTTTGCACACGACTTCTAAGATGATGTAAATCTAACCACCTTGGTAGAATGATATAAATATCCATTGAATACGCAACATCGAAATATTAAAAAGTCTCCGATAATGTAATAAAAAGTTGACTAAAAAATAACTTGGCCCACGCAGGGATCGAACCTACGACCTTCGCGTTATTAGCACGACGCTCTAACCGACTGAGCTAGTGGGCCACGTGACGCCCTTAGAACAGCTGCTTTCGTAACGGCAGGGCATTGTCATATGGCAAATAAAAGGTAAATTCGTCTATACAACTTGCGGCCATTTGAGCAAACATGTCATCAAAGCTAAAACTTACCGTACAAACTTATAACATGGGTACAACACGGCCTCAAGCTGGAAAAGTTTTTGTTGCTGTAGCTTTTTGCTAAATTGAATAATAATAATAATAATAATAATAATAATAATAATAATAATAATAATAATAATAATAATAATAATAATAATAATAATAATATTAATAATAATAATAATAATAATATTTTTAATACTTGCAACAGAACGAATATAGGTCATATTGTCGGGACGTGCGTACTTAAAAGTTGAGGGTTCTATTATTGAATGTGCACTTTTAATGTTGGGTAGCTAGTGATGTATAATAATATATATACGGATAGAAATGCCTGTATTGAATTTTTAAGCGGACCACCATACAATCCATTATGGGCGGCAAATGTAATAGTGACATGCATATATCTCACTAACGTGCTAGGTGAATGGAATTTCATGCATTATGTGCTATTTGTACTAGCGCATGCGCGTTATGTACTCTGTGTCCTAGCGGCTGCATATCCAGAGAAGGAGTAGGTTCATGTTGTAGTTGTGTTATAGAGACCTGTAGAGTTCTCAAATTGTTGTTAGTGTCTAGCAAAGCGCACGATACGAAAAGAGTGGCTCGTAAACACACCGGCTACTAGACAGAAAAATACTGCTGCCGTTTATCGAACGACTTCTAAGATGATGTAAATTTAAATAGCAGTATGATGATTAGTAGTATTTACATAAACATTATTAATTAAATAACATCTACATTTTAAAAATGGAAAAGAAGGCAATAAAAACTTTACAAAAATAACTTGGCCCACGCAGGGATCGAACCTACGACCTTCGCGTTATTAGCACGACGCTCTAACCGACTGAGCTAGTGGGCCGCGTGCCCTCTGTCGAACAGCTGTTTTCGTAACGTCAGACCGTTGTCATATGATTTAGGTAAGTAAGTATGCTCATACGGCCATTTGAGCAAATATGTCGTCAAAACTACACTTACCACACATTCTATATGCATATAATCTGTAGGAATGCATTACATGGGTGCAAAACTTCAAAGTGAAAGAGTGTTTGTTGTAGCTTTTTGCTAAATGTAATAGTATAATAATAATAATAAAACTAGATTATTGCATAACTGATAGTTGTAGTGTCCACCGCTTTCGCGACCGCTACGAGTTCGCCAGCCTCTCGCTCAAACAACACGGGCATAGACAGCGTCGGTTGGCGGCGATGGCAATGCAAGCTAATGACGGTGGCGCCAAATAGAAGATGCCGCCGCCGCCATCCCAGTAGCAAAGACACGGGAAGTCACTGGATGCGCGGGCAGCTGTGATATATAAGGAAGCATGGGAATCAATGAGTTAGTGAGTTGTTGTGAGTGCAAAGCAGGCGTGTGTTGTTTAAGCGAGAGGATGACGAACTCGTAACGGCCGCCGGAGGACACTACAATAGTAGTTATATATATTTTATTTGATTTGGATCTGTTATAACAGTTTACTGTCCAAACGGCTCTCTCCAATATTTATTGAAACGTTTACGCGATCCCCTACACGTAGTTGACAATACAGCTATCATAATGATAATGTCACATATGTGTACATATTGTCAATTTTGTACTAATCTATGGCTGTCAAATGTTCCTTACATAAGTGTGGCCACCATAACGAATGAATGACGCATAGATAAAGGATTTATGCTACCAAAACAACTAGATAACAATTATAGCCAGATGCCGCGCAGCGTGCACATACTGCGATGATTTTGAGTCAGGCATGCTACCTGACTTTTTTTTACCTTTTTCTATTTATTCGCTATGCGCAAGTAGGATGATTTGTACTATTTTTTGCGTTGTTTGTACTCTGACTTACTCTACGTATTGTGTGGCCATTTGTTTCAACAACGCTTCATGCAAACGAGCGCTAGACAAGAGTTTGGATTTCCATATTGATAAAATACATGTATTGTTAACTAACGAGTAACATTTATGTATATATATATATATATATATATATATATACGATGTGTAGCAGTACTTGGTATACTCCTTTTAAGGGATGGAAGAACTTGTTCAAAAAATCGTTTTTGAAGCGCCAAAATATTTAGGAGTGAGATTGAAATTACTGCAAGACATCACTTCAAAACTTGCTATTGCGAGTCCAAAAGCGCGAGTCCGATAAAAAAAACTAAATATGCCTGCGTGTTGAGAATTCTGCTTTGTCTGAAGGTTTCGTGTTGGCAATCAGAAGACAAATAGTCACACTAAGAACAAATCACAAACATCGGGTACCTGGAATATCGAATTTTTGAACTTTCCGGTTTAAGAGCTTGAAAACTTACTACTACATGAAGGTCCCCTTCTCGAGGATCATCTTGGTCAAACCGCCATCGATTTAATACAAATTATCCTAATAAAATGAGCCTTCTTCATGATCTTCCTGAATTGAACGCGAAAGCTTAAACATAAGGCACCACAGGATCCCGGAGTTTGCAAACCTTCCTCAGTGAATAGATTTCGAACAAACTAGAACGCGATGTTCCGTTTTCTGATCGATTAATATCGTTTTTTTGTAATCGCACAATTTGTAATCTGCCAAAAATTCATAATTTTACTTCTAACAAGGCATTTCTGCCCTATTACATTTTTAACAAATCTTGCCAGCCCCTAAGAAGTGTACCATATATTTATATATATATATATATGTGCGAGACAATTTTACATATGCATCCACAGCAAGTATTCTACCTGCTAGCTTTATGCGGGACTCGCACAAAACACACTGCCTTACTTAAGGCAAAAATCCCAACGGAATTCCTTTGACATACGCGCTTCACGAAAGATTTCTCGCATACATTTTTTTCTTTAAACGGGGACCGTCGCAACTCAACTTTGGCTGATGCATACAGGGGGCTATGGTGTAACACGTAAACTCTCTAGTTTGTGAGTGGCAACCATTTTTTCAAAGGTGTGCGCCCTTAAGCTGTGCCAACAACCATCACGGCATGACGGCGAGCCACAGGAAAGATATCAAAATATCATACATATGACTGCGTTTCGTCCAACCTTCAAAGCGACATTTATCGTAGTTGCAACGCACGAGTTACGGCAAAGAAATGTCTATATTTCTATTGGAATTGGCGAAAAAAAAGACTTGAAAGAGAATCGTGACTGTTCAAGAGGCCAGGCTTCCTTCCTGTAGCATTTTTCGCCTTGGCTAGTTATTGCTGCGTTTAGGCGATGGTAAATCGTACATGGTTAGATCAATCAGCTATGGTACAAATGGACTGCAGTGCCAAATTACGCTCACCTACCGATTCGTTTAACGATCATTTGTTGATACCTAACTGTTCTATCACGTATGTAATTCCGAAGAAGCTCAGTCCAAAAGTTGGAGAGCAACAAGGAGAGAAACTTCTTTGCCAGTGCGATAAAAAGCACTTTGATATTGGTCTGTGGCTAAATACAACTATTGCAAAAAGTGCCCTGTCTCCTTGACAAGCATCAGACAAAGTATGCGACAGACATGGCAGTCTAGCGGGAAAGTTTTAGCGTGAAGGTCGGCTGGTATCGTATTTTTTACTGCTAATAGAGTATTTCATACTGCACTACATACGAGTGCTGACAGAAAGTCTATGCAGAATTTATATGGTTTTACTGATAATTACAGAACAATTCAGGTGTATTGCTTAGCAGAACGAAGCGGAGTGATCGCCTGACGTAGACATGTCTCAACTTCGTATCATTCTCAGCTGTAGGGTCGTAAAGAAAATGCAGATCAAGCGATACAGATATACCACAATTAATTAACACAACATTGTAAATAAACAATGGCTGCATTGCGCGTATTAGGTGGTATCGTACCTCCGAAATACACCGAAATCACCTAAGTTATGTAGTTGGTAACCTAAGAGCTACGTATGTAGTTGGTAACCTAAGAGCTACGTATGCATAATATTGTTCTTTGTATGGACGGCCAGCAACGAAACTGTTTTCAACATTGGACTACGCGATTTTTTGTTTAAACACAAACTTTTAAAATAAATATACAATAATTAGAAGCCCATAATTATGTTAAACAAAATAACTGTTTCTGCCAGGGCTCGAACCTGGGACCTTCCGCGTGTTAGGCGGATGTGATAACCACTACACCACAGAAACACATGCTTAGCAAGAGCCAAATTATTTTCGCCTTGAGCTCAGGTTGAATAAACTTAAAACATTGGAAAACGTTATATAAGCTCAGGGCTTAAACCTGGATTCTTCCGCGTGACAGGCAGAATATGATAACTGTAGTATAAGTCATTGTGTGAGATGGTCAGCAGAAAAGGGTAGCGCACCGGCGTCACGGCAGCAAATCCAAAACAACGAAATATGGCTAGCGCTAAGGCTATGGAGCCAAGACAACGGACTGGCTCATGTAAGAGGGTGTATAATAGAATTAGGAATAAACAGACACAGTTCGGCAAGAAATCTTCAGCATCTGTGGTGTCTGTTTAGTACATTCAGTTAGGATAGCAGAATTCAACATTAGCGTAGTCGACAGGATGACGAACCTACAGCTTCTACCTTTCTTTCTTTCAAGTGATAAGCTTACCGGCTGCATCCAGGAAGGATTGGTTTGAAACTTGCACCAATTATGTGGTTTTTAAAAAAAACGTGTAGACGTTAGAAAAAGGTTAGGAAAACGCGGCCCTGTCGCTCTGCGTGCTGTTGGGACGGGTAAAAAAATATTGGCATATATATATTTTTTAGGAGATTAGTGCTATTCCAGATCATCCTCCGTTCTCTGCAGGCTTGGAATCGCCTTGAAATATCTCTAGTGATAGAAAGATGTAATTTCCATATTGTGCCAGAAGCGGAAAGCCTAGGCATGGCGGACGAGTCCGAATACGACCGCATGCAGAGGATTCTCGGCCAATACCCCAGGAAAACTAAAAGATGATTTCATGTTATGTGAGGGTGACGGCAGCACTCCAGACTTCAGTGACTTCAAAAAGTTGAACCGAAAAGGGGCGATTTTGGGCCAAGGGGATTGTGAGAACGTCCGCATCGCAAATAAGAGAACGATTGCGAGGATAGAAGAGAAAGCACCTTGCGAACCCAGCTGGGCATCGTTCTGATTGACCCCTTCTCATTTCGAATTGACTAGAATGCGGTACATACATCATCGCCATTGCTCTCCTAATTGTGGAGCCGGCTGACCCGGTTCCGCCCCCATTGGGTTCATTTCCTCACTGCATATACCTTTAAAACCAGCCTCCTGCTGTCCGCCGTGTTTCTCTCAATGCGTCGGGCGATTTCGTTCGCCTGTCCAGCCATGAGCTCATCCCAGTTCATAAGCAACCGTTTTTTTTGTTTGCGATACGGACATGAAAAATCGCCTCTTCTCGATCGAACTTTCCCAGGCCGTAATGCAGTTTCCCCACTACACTACACACTCCCTCCATGCCAAGTCTGTTTTTTTTCACATATATACAGTTAAATGTATGATGTGTACCGTCTACTCACCACCCTGAGACAGATCGTGCGACATGACAGTCTAGCGGAAAAAGTTCTGCATGACGGTCGGCTGAGCCGGTAGCACTGGTAGTATAGTATTTCTTACTGTACTGTATACGAGTAGTGGACGAAAGTCAATAAAGCAACATTCATACGCATCAATTAGCATTCAGTGTTTACAAGTAGAGTTTAATAGTGTAGCGCTACAGGACTGATGGTTACCGAACAACTCGAATGTATTACATATCAGAAACGAAGAAGAATGATTGCCCGGCGTGGGCATCTCTCAAGCTGGTATAATTTTCAGTTGTTAAGTCCTAAAGAAATGGCAGATGAAGCGACAGAAGTACCGACACTTCTTCAGTAACAGCATTATGCACGCATCGGGCAGATATCAAATTTGTATTACCACGCAACAGAACCTGGCCAAACTACACAGACGTAATACTAGTGCTCGTAATAGGACGTAGCCTAGAAGGCACGTAAGCATGATTTTTCGTTTTGCATTTAAAGATATGGTTTGCCAATTGTCTAGCCTAAATACTGGTTATACAAGTACGTCGCGCATAATATCGTTAAAACATATGTTTCTGCCAGGGCTCGAACCTGGGACCTTCCGCGTGTTAGGCGGATGTGATAACCACTACACCACAGAAACGTATAGTTATCGAAACTTGAATCAAAAGTGTGTAAAAGAAAAATAAAACCCGCTTACTTATTTTTGAAATATATGACTTCACAAAGGCTCTAACCGGAACTCTTCCAAGTGTTAGGTGGATGTGATAACTGTAGTATAAGACATATGATGAGATGACCAGTAGAAGTGGCATGCGAACTGGCGTTAAAGCAATGGTTCGAAATCAACGAACTGTGGCTAGCGCCAAGGAAAGAGGGGGGGGGGGTAATAGAAAAGGGGGAGGGAAATATAATAGAAATGGGCGGACACAGGTTTGTTAAGATCATTTCAAGAGAATCCGCGTTGTCCGTTTAGTGCGCTCAGCTAGGACAGCAGAATTCAACGGTGGCGCAGCCGACAGGATTGCAAAGTAATATCTTCCACCGGCCTTTCATTCGTTCCACTGACGATGGGCTCAACGGTTGCAACCTGAGAGAATTGGTTCGAAAACTTCGCCAATGACCTGTCTTTGGAAATGGCGTAAATATAAAAGCAGGAGAAGGCGGGCCTGGAGCACGCTGGAAATAAAGGCCTTGTTTATATATAGTGTTAGAGACGGATAACCCAGACACGGCAGGCGAGTGAGAATACGGCCGAATCCAGAGGATACTCGGCCGACAATAGGAATGCCAAGGAAGTGACGGCAGCGCGACACAAAGTACTAAGCCGACGTCAGCACACTGGCGAGTCGGTAGATGAGTTCGTGACGGTGGACTGGTTCAGACTGCTAGCGGTTAACTAAATGTAACTTCAAATAATTCGGTCGAGGCGAGGCGATTTTAGGCCAACGTTAATCTCTTTTAGGCGATTTTAGGCCGACACAATTCCATTATTTGTGATGCGGTCGATTCCAACACCAGTCTGCCGAGACATACCTATTATTTTAGGATATGTCTCGTATCTTTCTATTAATTGTCTATAGTGGTTAGCGATGTTATGCTTAAAATATAAATGGTATAGTAAACGTAGACGCGGAGCTGCCGCAATGATCCAAAATAAACAAAATACCTGGAATATACTATTAAGGCTTCTCAAGAATCTTCAGGCTAAAGCGACTACGGGGCCGGATGAGAAGGGTGGAGGGAGTTCGATATGTGCACTAGAAGCCGATTTGTGCAGAGCATACAGCAATGTGTATAGTTGCGGATGCGAGATCGATTGTAGGTCGGGCGAATTAGGTAGAACAGTTAACTATAGAACAAAGACGTATATGTTAGACTCTATAGAAGAAGTAGAAGGCTTAGGCAAAGTGGGATAAGTATTTGCGGATAGACTTGGCAGAGGAAGGTTTCTATCACTGAACAGGGGAGTCTGTGAGCCGGCACAGTCATCCAAATGGGCATTCGTTATGATGGTAGCTACCATTAATAATGGCAGTCTATGCATAGATCTAAGACTGTGAAACACGTGAATGAGACTATAGCGCAAGTTTTTCCAACACAACATATAACTAAGGGAACTAAGTCGAACTAAGGGAAGCACATTGGTTCTCGAAACTGAATATGGGGTCGACATACCACCAAGTGGATCTGGTCGAGGAATCCTGAGGTCTTTTCCAAGTCTTGGGAGCTTTTCCGCTATGAAATAATGTGATTTGAGTTAACATCGGCCCTTGCGGCATTCCAGCGCCTAGTGAAGCAAATGCAAGACTGACTAAAGGACATATTAGTGTACAATGACGATATTGATTTTTTTTGTGGACACACGGTAAACGTAGGGCATAATCCCAAGGGACGTACCGAAAAGGGTACAAGAGTCGAGAATTACGCTAAATAGAAAACACGTAATAGGGGTACACCTATTGAGTCCGTGGAGTATGCGATAACAGCCACGGCTTGAGATCGCGCGAGGATAATACCAACGCCATTAAAAAGCTGGCCGAACCAGAACATTTTGAGCGGGTCTGGTCTGTCTTGGTGACTACGAGTTTTTACGTACGATGTGTACCCAGATTTCCAAAATGGTAAACTCTTGGGAAGACTCCAAATAGAAGAAGAAAAAATCGAGTCGGGAAGAGACGGCTTAAACTTTTGCGACCTTAGGGCGTGAACCTTTCCGAGGTCGAACCTGTAACGTTCATCTACACAAGTAGAGATCTTAAAGTGGTCTTGGCTTGACAGTAGAACTTGGACTGGTGACACAACTGGGAGCCAGCGGAACAGGGAGAAATAATAGTTGGATAGCTAGAGAGAGAGTCTAGAGAGGCTCATAAATTGCTTGTTTAAGGTGAAGTAAGGGACTGGCTTGCAAACAGTGTCGCGGATATGTTATGGAGACTTCATTCTAGCCAACAATTTAGATAGAAGAGCCTATCGAGATAATAGAGAACTGTAAGATTGATGACAGGATGAGCTACCCACTGACGTTGAATACCAAATAGCAGAACAAACGACAAACGGAATTAAGCAAGTAAAGAAGTGGTTATGTCATACGAATCCCTCCTATCAGTGTAAAAATAGACCTTGGTAACATATGAACTCTCAGCTATGGATGGAGTCATCTTCAGGGCAGATTAGATTATCCTTCCAAAACTAATACGGATAACTGCTCTCTAGTTGGGTCATGACAATGTCCATCAAAGAAACATTGAAATACAAAGACGACTTCGGCAGGTGTACTGGTGGGCAGGAATGCACCGGCTTGTGGAGAAAGCGGTTAAGCATTGCGATTTTAACAACATCTGGATGAAACATAGCAGTGCGGCGGGTCGCGTTGATGGAGACGACAAAGTAGCTTAGAGAAGAATGAAGGAAGGTGGTAGTGAACATCCGAGGCACGAAAGGCTGATCAACCGGCAGCGACAGCTGACCAGAGAAACGATTTCAGTCTTCCCCAGCACCGGTTGTTGCACAGAGAAAGTACTCCGAGTTGCCTGGTGAGCAACGACGGATTTCAGTTCAGAAGCACTGAATTTGGAAGGCTTCTGGAAAGATTCTGCACTAAAGCACTAACGCACACCTCATTACTGCCCTCAAACAAATTGACCCGGTAGAAAAATCAAAAGGACCTTAGGCGTATATGGGGATAGCGCGAGCACTACAGGAAGGCGGTGCAAAGTGCTGCAAATGATAAGGTTGCATACCGCTACATCGCACATAACTAGGGGCAAGTCACGCACGGAACTGCTTCATGGAAGGAATGCTGCTAAGGCATAAGTGGTGAGGACGAGAGAAGATGGTAAAGACGACCTAAGGGAACTCTAACCTAAGGTATGACACAGTAGTGGCCCACCGGGACCGCGGTGCCATTCGTCGAATCGTCGGCAACGTAGAAAGTTACCTTCACAGTTCAAGGGCCTGCAAATAAATTCGCGGAAGACGAAAGCCATAAAGTTTCGCCGTGGAGGTCGATTACTGGCTGCAGCAGACGTAATACTCGGTTGTGGCCAACCGCTGGAGTTTGTCAACTTTTTCCCGTACTTGGGTCTAGGACTACACTATACGGGAACGACCTTTACCCAGCACATCGGCGACACGTGTCGGGCGGCTATTGCCTCTATTCACACAAAGAGTGAGAGACCCTTGACGACTGTCGTTGAGTGCGGCCGTGCGTCTTTTTGAACTTTAGATTGTGCCAATGTTGAGCTACAGCCTTGGCAGATTGTGAGGCAATCTTTCAGCGGCAAATGTTGTCCAGCTAGAAAGATGCTTCACAATATATATGAAGCGGGCTCTTTGTTTACCGTAGACGGTAAGAAGCCGCTTCGTGTACCTTCGGAAACAATCAGAGTCAAGCTTAGGTCACCTTTTACAGAACCACTTCAGCAATTTTTGTTGGAGTGGCAGTGTGGCAAATGTGTAATTTCTACAGGGAGGTTTGGGATGAGATGGCATGTGTAAACAAGATGCTGCCAGATGCATCGGCGATCTTTGCACTTTTTTGCCGGTGAATGTAGTGGCATCAGAACAACGACATGTGGCTGGTCCCAAGGTAATAACGCAAAAACAAGGAATTAGCGCCAATAACGAGGTGTATAATAATATCAGAAAAAAAACTCAGTTTGACGAGCGATTTTCAGCAATCCGCGTATGTGTTTAGTATGTTGAGCTAGGGTAGCAGAATTCAACGATAACCACTACACCACAGGAACGCACAAGCATTTATAAATTTAACCATGTCTTTTTTCATTTAAACACGTGTTGGTAAAATTAATTAGAGCGCGCGTAATAACGTTTAGAAGATATATTTCTGCTAGAGCTGATACCTAGGACCTTCAGCGTGTTGGGCGAATCTGATAAGCACTATATCACAGAGAGCACTTACATCTAAAATTGAGTCATGCAACAGTTTAGTTAGAAACATTTTGTTAACAAAATTAGAGCCTCATAGTTACCTGCAAAACATTTTATGTTAGGGCAGAGACCTGGGACCTTTCACGTGGTAGGCGAATGTGATGACTACGACACCACAGAAACGTTCACGCATCTCACATAAACCCTAATATGTCTCTTCATTTACCCTTTGATTTGCAAAATTACTTAAAACCTGCTTAGTTATCATAAACTTCATTTTTTTCTACCAGAGCTCAATCCTGGGACCTTCCTCATATTAGGCGGATTGATAATCACTACACCACAGAAACGCCCAAGCATCTGGAATTTACTCATACTATTTTTATTAAAACACAATTTTGTAAACATATTTCAAGCCTGTATATTAGTATTTAAAATGTATGTTTCTGCCAGGGCTCGAACCTGGGACCTTCCGCGTGTTAGGCGGATGTGATAACCACTACACCACAGAAACGCACAAGCAGCTAAAATGTAACCAACATTTTTATTAAAACACAATTTTGACCAAAAATTTAAAGCATGATATTAATTAAAATGTTTCTTGCCAGCTGAACCTGGGAACTTCCGGTGTTAGCTAGTGAAACATGCACCGAAACCAGCACTAAAATTTAACAACTTTTTTATTGAACCAATTGCATATTAAAGCCTGTATTTATATTTTTTATATATACACGTTTATTTGACCAATATTATCTAAATCAGATCGGCACAATATTTTCGCACTGCATGACCAGCTTATTCCTTCATTGCAGTATGTGTCTCGGCCAAACACGTACCACAATCAACCTCTTTATTTCAAGCGTACCCTCTAAGCATATATATTGGTGGTAGCCATGCCAGGTAAGTTTACAGAGTATGCGTCTGTTTGCTTGCATTCCCCCGCACTGTTCCACCATGGACCTTATGAAATGCAGGACCGTCGGTGAGCTCCTTTATGGCAAAAAGTTCAAAATACGCCCTTTTTTCTGTGGGCGCGATATCGCTCTACGACCAGCGCGCTAAAATCTTATTTGTCCAGGATAAGATCTTCCACAAAGGTTCGCTCTTGGCATAGATCCAGTGTCAACGTTGTCGATGCGTTTTGCGGCAGTCTTAAACTTCACAAAATTAGCTTTTATTTTATCTATCTCTTTAATGTTGGATAAGGTCAAGTTTGGTGCAATGACCCGAAGGCAGTAAGTTATAATTGGAGCTATTTTTATCTTGAAAAGGTTTATTCCAGTCTTAGTGTCAATCTGTTTAAGATCTCCGAGTAGCATCATGGCCGATATTGCTGTTGCACGCTTGTTTTCTATATGCTTTGTAAAATATAGGCCAGGGGTTAAGGTTACTTCGGGATAGCTAAATTGACTCACAAATTCAATATTTTGGTTATTGACCCTGATGATATAGTCAAAACTGGCGTATCGACCTGCTCGGCCTCCTTCAACCGAATGCTTCTTATTAGGTTGAACATTCGACCTTTGATGCCAAAATTCTGTCGCATAATTTCCAGGAGGCAGCCTCTAGGTACACCATCAAAAGCAGTTTTGAAGTCAACAAACGCTGCGTAGGTCATCCGTCCGTCGTTGGAACGTTCCCGCACGCGACGAAGGACTTCCCGTGAGAGCTTGTTCAGTTGAGCGACATTCCAAGAACCCATTCTGTTCCGTATGCATTAGGTCTTTGCATTTGCCGTATAGTCGAGTCACATATCGGGAGGTTAATATTTTGTAGACTACGCTAGTTAATGCTATCGTGCGGTAGATCGCTGGGTCTGTGGCGTCACCTATGCTTTTGTAAATTGGTTGCAGGTAACTTCGGCGTCATTGCTCGGTGATGTGCCCCTGTTCTAAGCATGCATTGAACAGCGCTGTGAGCTTTGGGGCTACGTGCTCTATTCCCGGCTTAAGATGTTCGTAGTAAATATCATCTGGACCTGATGATTTTCCGTTCTTTTTCGCTAGTACAGCCCTTCGAATCTCCCCTTCCGTAAAGTCCTCCCAGACAGGCGCTATATGAGGTGCGTGTTCACTGTCAGGCTATTGTACGTCGTAACTCAGTAGGGTTGAGAAATGCAAGAGCCATTTTTCGTCGTTTATTAGTGGGTTTGCTATAGCAAGTCTCTTCGGTAAGAGGGTCCATGGTCTCTGGATGCTTTCTCGTACCTGGTGTGTGCGCTGCGCAGTCTCGTATTCATATTTCTTCCCCTGAATCGTTTATATGTTTTTATCAAGTCAGCTAGGTTTGCCAGTCCTGATAGGCTCCAATCGTTGTGGCAACAAATGCTGTTTTTGATGGTTTTGTATTTGTGATCAAACCATGGTTTGTGTCTCGTCGTGTTGTTCCTCTTATATAGTGCTCCAGCTTGAATGGCCCACCGAAGTGAGCGCTCGTAAAAGTTTTGTCTACTTCGATCGCATCTGGGAGTAGATGTAATGCTTGTTCTAGCTTGCTGAGACTAATTTTGCGGGAAAGGGAAATTCGTTTGTCTCGGCCAGTTATATTCGTATGCGCAAGGCTGAAGGTAACCTTACAGTGCTTCCGCTCGGCTGAAATTGTCGTTTTATGGTCTTTTATGTAGGCTCCCGATCCACTAGAGGTACTCATAATTAGGTCTACAACACTTTTCCAGTCCATGCTATATATGTAGCGTCGGAATAATTACTTTCTATTTGCAAGCCCATTTCTCTCATTCCCTCGATACAAGTTGTCGCTCGTGAGTCATCTTTAGCGAGGTTACAATTCATGTCCCCTGCTATAATAGTATTTTCATAATTGTCAGTGCATAGCATCAGGGACTCTTCTATATCAAGTAAAATGCCTGGCACCTTGCGGTCAGGTGGGCTGTATATACATATTAAATTAAAGTCCCTTATTTCAAGAACAAGTAGTCTACTTGTTCTTGTCTTGTAGCAAGACTACAATACTCAAGTCTAGCCGTGGATCTAAGTAATCTAGACCATTCGGTCGTGCGTTCGGCGACTGAGAACCTTCATTTTGGTTGTCCTCTACTGGGAGCCTTTTATAGCTTCACCATGGTAGAATTTGAGTTTGTGTAAAACAATAGATGCTGTATCTGTTACAAATGTTTCGGTAAGAAACATTATGTCATATTGATTAAAGTCGTTTTTCCCTACAACTTTCTAATACTGAATGAAATTCTTCTACATTCCAAAGTATACATTGGGATATTGTCGTGAGCTCTGCACATTTGGTCGTGTTAACAAGTGTGTTATTGCCGCATTCGACTTGAAGTCAAATCGGCAGGTTACGCTCGACCAGCATTGTACCAGATTGTTCGGTTCGGGTCGTTTGTTACCTAGTCCTGAGGACGGTGGTTGTGGTGCACCAAATACTCTGTATGGTTTCAGTTGGCCTCGAAACGGCCTAAACCGTGTACCTTCCGGCCATACAAATGGGTCCTTAATAGATCAGAAAAGGTATCCTGGTTGACTAGAATATGGAAGGTAGTTGTAGTATGCTTGGTTAAGCCCAGCAAGCTTTGTTACGTTGACGCCCGAGGCTAGTACCAACGATTCGAGTAACATAATTCTGAATATCGGACTCGTTGTGTGTGTGAGATCAATACGGCTTACAAACAGTGCTCTTTGCCGAGGTCGCTCAGGTACGTCTTCGTCTTTAACTACCTTCACGTGTGTCATCCTGTTCGTGCCGGTGGTGGTGGCTTTGGTTGTGCGATCTCTCCATCCTTGTGTACGCCACCTGTCGTCATGTTTCTCTGGCTTCGTTGGTGTGCGTCCATGTAAGTTCTTCTCAAGCACGTCGTCGTAAAAGCCAAGACGTCGCGGTGTATTTGGCGTTTGTGCGTGCAAGCCACGTTGGCGGGGGGGCGATCATCTGCTGGGACGTTTGTGGCTGCGGTCGGCCGATTGTCAGTTGTTGTTGTGTGCTGACGTTGCCGTTCGATTTGGCTGCTTTGGATAGCTCGTCGATCCGCTTTTTAAGCGGCTGTATCTCCGAGGCTTAATTGCAAGATGACTTGACAGTTATCGATTTAGAAACGATCGTCGAAACCTCGACCCAGAAACAGGACTTGCAGTACGTTGTTGCCATATCAGGAATATGGTAGCTACAATGTGTGGGAACATGCGTGTCACAGCTTTCGCAGACGGTTCTATTACTAACTTGTTGACATTGTCCTCCACAAGTGACACACGGAGGACCAGGATTTGCTTCGATTCCTCCTCCTGGTAACAGGATGACCACAAGTGCTGTAACTCGGAAAGCGTGGGCCTTGGTGAAACTGCGGCGCGGTACGTTGAGGTAGATAGTTACTACATTCACTGAGTCCTGAGAGTCCTCCTTGTCGCAAAAAGCACTAGTTTTGCTTTGGAATTTAGCCAGATACACATTTATGAGTGCACTCAGAAAACGCGTCCGGGCAGCTGGCTACATGCTGACATGCTGTTCATATTTATATTTAAAATATATGGGTCTGCCAGGGCTCGAAGCAGCTAAAACTCAACCATACAATTTTTATTGAAACACACCTCTGTAAAATATTAAAAGCCTGCATAAATGTATTTAAAATTTATGTTTCTGCCAGGGCTCGAACCTGGGACCTTCCGCGTGTTAGGCGGATGTGATAACCACTACACCACAGAAACGTACAAGCAGCAAAATTTAACCATAGTATTTTTATTGAAATACACACCAGTAAAAATATTTAAAGCTTTGCAAAATTTATGTTTCTGCCAGGGCTCGAACCTGGGACCTTCCGCGTGTTAGGCGGATGTGATAACCACTACACCACAGAAACGCACAAGCAGCAAACATTTAACCATATTTTTTTTCATTAAAACACAATTATGTGATGATATTTAAAGCCTGCATAAATGTATTTAAAATTTATGTTTCTGCCAGGGCTCGAACCTGGGACCTTCCGCGTGTTAGGCGGATGTGATAACCACTACACCACAGAAACACACAAGCACCAATAATTTAACCATGCTATTTTATTTATAATTACATCACATTTCGATAATGTTTATTACATTACACATGTTTATTAAGTTTTGAAAACGACATTCGTCTCCGTCAATTCTGAACATATATCGAATATGTTGTGTATGCATCTCCAGAAAGTATCACCGACCCAACACCTAGAAAGCTTGCGCAGACCGACATGTTTCGTGAGGATATTTGGTGCATATGAGGCCGCAAAATGTGCAGCGACACTCATCGAATGGGTAAGTCCGATGAAGGTATTTTGTAGAACACTTCTGGTATTTCTCTCATCTTTTGCTCAATTTACCTAAAACACCCTTGCAGTGATGCCGTAGTCGGAAGTTGAAAGCGGTTTACCTTTCAGATCCTTGATAAACGGCATCGTCCCCGACGTACTATAAGTTAGCCTGTTCCGTGCGTTTCTAGGGAAGCCCAGAACTATTCTAACGAGCGTTGCCTTTACCGTGTCGATGCTTCTAATAATTTGCTGAAATACGCGGACCGAGAACGATGTTTCGCTTAGCGTTTTCTTTACCCAGCTAAGTAAACTCCGAGACAAATTCTACATGAGCATCACCCAAGCTAAGCCTATTACTTCTGTTCGCCCTTTCCCCTCCCCGGTATCTGAATTTAATAGCCTTTGTATTCGACACGGTTATTGTTAAACCGTCGTGCTCTATGTACGTCTCCACCATCCTAAGAGATACTCTTAGGTCCATGAATACTCTACTTCATACTCTCCACAACGTGCGGGAAAACTACTCCCTCACACCACCACGGGGGCCGCCACTCTTCCAATTTCTGGTGGAACGAAGAGACTGCAGACGCCCGCAGGACTTGCATAAGGCTCAACAGGGTTTACACGAGAATTCGAAGGGGGTCCGCCGTACCAAGCGGTTATGGCTAGTCCCAAAGGTCTCCCACGAACCCCCTCCGCCCGCCGGACGTGCTGCGGAAGTCTGTAACCGGTCTTTTTCCAGCACAGGCGCGAAAAAGAAACAGGGAGCTTTCGGTTGCCTCAGAAGAAATTCCGGAAGCAACGCTGGAGGAGGTTGAACAAGCCCAGAAACGGCTGGCAACCCGCAAAGCGTCTGGCCTAGATGGGGTTTTCTCGGAGGTAGCAAGGCTAATGATCAAAGGGTATCCTAAGGCCTTCCAAGACCTTGCCAGCAAGCTCCTGAGAGAAAGAAGATTCCCGAGGCTGTGGAAGAGAGCTTGCATGTCTTGATTTCCAAACCTGGGGGGAAGGCGGGGGGAAGGCCATATACCTCATTGGCGTCATGGGTAAGATCTTGAAGAACATTATGTCAATTGACTAAACGAAGAGATCCAAGAAAAGAACGCCCTATCATATGCCCCGTACGGTTTCCGGAAAGGCAGATCCGCACTGGGGGCTCCAAAGAACATTCTGCAACGGGCGGATAAGAAAACCATCAAGACCCTCAACACAAGGGGATTCGTGTTCTTGAATCGAGGTCTTCCGTATGGGGTGGAGAAGTTGGCGTATGCCATGTTTTTAATTCTAGACGATCTTGCACTCATGGTCACGGCCAGGTGCGAGATAGCCCTGGAGAGCGCCGCCAATGAGGCCCTGTCAACAGGCAGAAAGAGGACGACCGACGCTCGTGATTGCGGGCCACCCGATAGAAATCAGAAAGACTGACTGAAAAGGTCTCCCTGAACCTGGCGCGGATCATGCCTAGGGTCAGTGGAGTAGCAGAAGAGAAAAATTGCTCCCGTCTTAGTGGCTGAATCAACGGCGCTATACGCAGTCCCAGTTTGAGGGACATGAAACTGCGGACGGCGAAAAACAGGGGTGCACTGAGGTCGACTCATCGAACGCAATCAGGGGGAAGCCGGGCTTATCCGAGCTAGCCAAGATGCTGCCATGGAACCTTCTAGTGGCTGAAAGAAGTAAAATGTATCTAGATCTGGATCTCATTGGGGCCAGAGGTGCCACATTATCGACCTAACACAAGAAATGGGCGCAGGTAAGACCCGGTGTGACCACTGGGAGCTGGGCCAAAAGTCTGATACCGGACCTTAGAGTGTGGTACGACCGCCGACACGGGGAACTTTCCTACTGGACGACTCAGGTTCTGACCGTACACGGCCAGTTCCAGACTTACAAAAAGGCCATCACCGAAACTTGCGTGCTGTGTGACTATGAAGAAACGGACACCGTGGAGCATACTGTGCTGCGGTGTGATGCTTTTAGGAAAGCGCGGGAAACAGGACCAACGGTTGTGCGAGACCCGCCCTTCAGGGAGGTGGTCACCCATATAATGACTTTGGCAGATCCATGGAAGGAGGCGACGAAACTTGTTTGACGCCGTTTTGACACTCACGACAGCCAAGGAAACGGCCAGGACGAGAAAGACTTGAGCAGGTCTTTCGGGGAGTGGTCGAGACGAGGAGCCGAAGGAGGGGGAGCAGCCGAGCCTTTATGTCTCGACGCACCATCACAGGATGGTTTACAAAATGGCAGAATGCCCCTATCCAATCGTAGGTAAACATGCGGGATGATAGACAGAGATAGAGCTGAGTACAGGAGAACGGCAGAGATGCCACTCCCAGGGTTTTGAAGTAATGCCAAAGTGATACCGAGCTTGGGGGTGGTTGGGAGGGCGCCGGATTTAGCGAGTATGTGAGTTCTACACTAGTCACGCAGGCTGCTAGTGACGCAAGTGCATCATGTATTCCATAAACCTCCCATATAAAAACAAAATTAGGATCACTGAGTAAGGGTAGCAATGCAGCCGGCTGAGATTATCACCCCGGGGGACAGCTGGTGGTTTGCAGGAAAGGTCGACATACCTGAATGCCGGCATCTAGAATGTCCAAGTTGCTTTTAGGAGAGCAAGCAGTATTCGCAAAACCTGTGGGCCCACGCCCGCAGCGGCTAGCTTCTCAGTGACGCTCTCTCTGGGGGCAGTGTCAAACGCCGCCTTGTAGTCTACGAATAGTGCGCACAGTATTTGATACTTGGCGGTGACTGAGTACGCCACGTCGTCTAAGAACTCCTGTGATGCGGTCATTGTCGAACGTCCTGCGCGAAGTCCATGCTCTTCCAGAGGGATGCTTCCTCGTGTCTCAAGGTAGAAGCTAAGCCGGCGCGCCAAGCGACATGATAAAGCCTTGTAGATACAGCTTTTATTTGCAATGCTTCGTCAAGGGGAATGGACAGTGTGGACCACATTTGTCTTGATGATGACCTTGAGCAAACATTTGAACCAAGTTGCCGAATTTCACCTGTTTCCATGCTCTCGTTAAAGAGTGCCGTTTAAAGGAACGACAGGAAGACCGCCGCCTTTATATGTTCATTCCCAACGAGGTTGAGACCAAAGGTTTTCGTACTCTTCAAATTTCACTTGCACTTTGAACTTTCACAAGAGAGGGTGGAGCATCGGTCTGTTGGGATAGCAGACGCTTGTAGCCGCAAGATAATTCACAAAATACAGGTATAATCTCGGGTGTGCTATCTGTCGTAGTAAATGCCTTAATAAAATATTGGCGCAGACTGTCGGAGGCAACTAGACAACAAGAGAATGTAAATTTCTTTCTAAGGGCGAAGTTAGGCTCATATCTAGCTCTTGTAACCATTCGATGTTTACAATATTTAGCAAATGAGATTCTCTTGAAGTCTAACAGCTGTCGGTACAAGCAACTGTACCTGCAGTAAAAGTTGACCATCTACGGGTGTTCTCGGGACATTCTTAGGGCTTAAAGAACAACATAAGGTTTCACACGATAGCAATATGAGTCAAATCACTCAAGTGACAGTGCATGTTTTTAAATCTAGTAATCACAAGGCCAATCACTAGTCCTCCATATTCGATTCTTTTAGGACCTGAGTAAGCGAATACATTGATTATGCAGAACCTATCCCGTTCGTGGTGCCGGTATAGTATATATCCAAAAGACAGTCTTCAAGACCTGGTACGCCAGTTGGAATAATTGCAAGGCCGCGACCAATATTTTCTAAGATGTCCTCAGTAAAGTCCCGGTTGTTACTACTGTACATCCAAATTGGATCTAATTGGAAGGTACTCATGATAATTGCATTGTCTTCAGCCAGTATGATCGTCGTCTGTTTGAGTCGGGGGCCGATAAGCAGAATGACTCCTTCTATTAGCTGGCCGGGTGAGGGCCTTACAATATCGTAACCTGCGAGGTCGCTGTTTGGGACGACCGGAATGACTGTCTGTATGCCCTCAATTCCATTGACACACCGCTAATTGAGCGGTCAACTTCTAGAACGATTTGACCGGTAGTTGCGGTTGAACGGGTCGAAGCGTCGTGTCCAGTTGTTCTTGGTATTCCTTTTGGCCTCGGTTGCCGCTGTGTGTAAGCACAAATTTGTAAAAATAGTTAAAGGCTGCATAGATATACCTAAAATGTATGTTTCTGCCAGGGCTCGAACCTGGGACCTTCCGCGTGTTAGGCGGATGTGATAACCACTACACCACAGAAACACACAAACATCTAAAAATTCACCATGCTATTTTTATTGAAACACAAATTTGTAATAATTTTTTAAGCCTACATAATTAAATTTAAAATTTATGTTTCTGCCAGGGCTCGAACCTGGGACCTTCCGCGTGTTAGGCGGATGTGATAACCACTACACCACAGAAACACACAAACATCTAAAAATTCACCATGCTATTTTTATTGAAACACAAATTTGTAATAATTTTTTAAGCCTACATAATTAAATTTAAAATTTATGTTTCTGCCAGGGCTCGAACCTGGGACCTTCCGCGTGTTAGGCGGATGTGATAACCACTACACCACAGAAACACACAAACATCTAAAAATTCACCATGCTATTTTTATTGAAACACAAATTTGTAATACTTTTTTAAGCATACATAATTAAATTTAAAATTTATGTTTCTGCCAGGGCTCGAACCTGGGACCTTCCGCGTGTTAGGCGGATGTGATAACCACTACACCACAGAAACACACAAACATCTAAAAATTAACCATGCTATTTTTGTTGAAATACAACTTTGTAATAATTTTTTAAGCCTACATAATTAAATTTAAAATTTATGTTTCTGCCAGGGCTCGAACCTGGGACCTTCCGCGTGTTAGGCGGATGTGATAACCACTACACCACAGAAACACACAAGCACCAAAAAGGTAACTATTTTATTTTATGTAAACACAAATTTGTAAAAATATTTAAAACTTGCATTATTATATTTAAATTTGGCGCTTTTGCCAGCGCTCGAATACAAAATAAGGCCGCAAAAAGAATATACTTTTATATAGGCAACATAATTATGCTGTTGCGCAATAGCCAAGCAGTAATTTTGGCTAGGAACAAATGCAAAAGGGTAATTACATCTTGAAACCTATAGCGTGATGCTCGCACCTAAAAATAAGTTAAACTCTTCCGCCTCAACTATAGACAACTCAACTAAACATAATACACAAGCAACGTTTGTGGAACACAAGGACGCCGCTAGTTACTGAAACCTTAAAGGGCAAACAAAAGTGGATTTAAGATACACCAGTGAAACGTAATAACTATCTAGCAAATCTAAAAAGTAGGTTTGTAAGGAATCAGCTTAACATGATACGCTTGTAGACCATTATTTTACAATGGAAGGGTCGGCCTTCCGGAAATACTGTTACGCGCAATGTTAGAAGGATGTTATATATATATATATATATATATATATATATATATATATATATATATATATATATATATATATACGCACTAAGAAACGGGATATCCCTGCACAAAACGTATTTATAGAATAGATTCGTGGCGAGTGATAGCTATACATCAGAAACGGCCAAAATATATTGAATGCAAAGTACAGTAAAAGTAAAACAGAGGTGTTTGCTTGGCTGCATCCAAGGTCTGTACAGTAGCAATGACTTAATGCCTAGTTACTGGCGAATGAACAGAAAAAACCGAGACACCTGCAGAAGTAGAGACTCACGCATGGGCTACCAATATGCTTCACAGGGAACAAAGTGCCCCTTTGCTTGAGTCAACGTTTAAAAAAAACATGAGAATTTTTCTGCTCATGTTCTCGTGACAAATCAGTGCTTCAACGCAGGTTACTAAATAGTTCAAATACATAGCAGTGACAGGCTGGAAGTGAAACGTAATCGACTCAACGCGTTAGCTTAACACCCATATAGCTAAACTCCGACAACTTCTACAGGAGCATCGCCCAAACTAAGCATATCACCTCTTTTTGCCTCCTCCTCCGCCCGGAATCTGGCCTCCATAGCCTTTGACTTTGACACGTTAATCATTAAACCGTTGTGATCTCGGTATGTCTCCAGCATCTTCCGAGACCTTTTCTTATCGTCATAAATATTTCAAATTTATTGAGTATGCATATAACATAGACACTTACACAGTTGACAGCCGCTCGTGGCATGTCATTGGAGGGAGGCAACGCAGTGATCTCTTCTAAAGGGCCAGGCAAATAGACGCATGAAACTTCGTACGCGCATGGGAGCACAGTCGCAAACGCACTCCGTGTACTCCTCGTGGAAGTTCGTTTTTGAACAGGTCAGTTTATGATATCTATGAACTATGTATCTGTTATAGACGTGGCGAATGTCAGATGCAAGACCAGGCCAGAGGTGAGAGGCACTGAAAATATCCAGGTCTTTAACTTCTTGTCGCACTTGTTCAACTTGATTTTCCCATTCCGAGATAAAACTCTCGAATGATACAGTATGGCGTTTTCAACGTCAATCCATTTACCTAAACAGCCGAGAAGAGCCTAACATTAGGTACACTAAGCGGTTTCTTGTCCACATTGATAGGCAACATACTCGTTCTATGTACATTGTGAAACACCTTTCAACCAAACCAAAGATTGCCCGGGTCAGATGTTTGCATACTCTGTTAAGGCCATACATCAGCCTTGGAACAATCTTGAGGTAGAAGAGTGCCACTTCCGTCGGGGCGGACCGTCGCCGGACGTCGCCTACCTCCCTACAAAGAGAGATCAGGCCTGTGCGCACTGTTTCGACTATGTGAGCAGTAAAGGTCGTCCCAGTATAATGGAGCCGAAGCCCCAATTACCGGAAAGAGTTGACAAATTCCAAGGATTGGTCGCTGCAACGTCTCACGCCTTTGGCAGCCAATCGACAACATTTTCTGAGTTTCACAACCTTGGTCTTCATGGCGTTTATTTCCAGACCCCTGAGACAAGGAACACCTCCACCAGAGATGTTTGTACTCAGAGACTCATTTAGATCCATGAACACTCTATTATATACCACGAGGTCATCGTGGCATAGGACGTTATGCAAACACAGGGGTAGTGAGCATTAATAAGGCCCGATAGATCATTACGTAAGACTGAGAATGGAAGCGAACTGACATTGTCGTCCTGAAGATAGCCGGTGTTTGCAGGTTTAAGGCTGGTATTCATGTATACCGTCATCTAGGATGACCAAGTGAGCTTTCAAAATAGCTACCTGTAGTTGCAAAACTCATGAGCCCACGCCCGTAGTGGCTAGCTTCTCCATGACCATCTCCCTGGGGGCAGTGTCAAACGCGCCTTAAAGTCTACACACACAGCGTATAGTAATTGGTGCTTGACTGAACCGGGCATGTCACGTCGTTGAAAGGTTCCTGGGATGCGTTTATTGTCGAACAACTCGCGCGAAATTCGTGCTGTTCCCAAGGGAACGGAAGAGGATTCTTTGTGCCTCGAGAAAGAAGCTAAAGCGCGCCAAGAGACATGATTAGATCTTTTAGATGCAGCTTTCCATTGCAATACCTCGCCAAGGAGACTGGACAGTGCGGGTCGCCCTTGCGTTTGAGGATTACCTTGAACAAGCGTTCCGACCAGATGGCTAGAGTTTTACCTGTTTCCAAGCACTTGTTAAAAAGTGCCGTCCAAGGGGACGATAGGAAGACCACCGCCTTTATGTGTTCATTCCAAACGAGGTCGGGTCCGAAGGCCTTCTTACTCTTCAACTTTTTACTCGCCCTCTGAACCTCTACAAGAGAGCATGAGACAGCTGTCTATTGGGATAACGGACGCTCGTAACCGTCCAATAATTCAAAAGATACCGGAATAATCCCGGGAGTCTTATCTATCGTTTTAACTGCCTCGATAAAGAATCGGCGCAGACTGTCGAGAACAATTGGACAAAAAGATAACGTAAAGTTCTTCAAGGCAAAGTGATGTTTAGGTCTAGCTTCAGAACCATGCGACTTACACATTCTTTGGCAAATGAAATCCTCTTAAAGTCCATCAGCTGTCGGTACACGCAACGGTGTCCAATAAGTAGTAAAAGTGTTTTACCTCCGGGTCTTCTTGGGGGAGGCCAAGGGCTTGATTAACATAAGCTCTCACATGAGAGCAGTATGAGTAAAACCACTCTAGTGACCGACTTTCTCTCAGTGTAAGTTTTTATGTAGAGGAACACACAGACGGCGCGTGTTAACATGTCGGAGAGCGGACTTGGCAACATTTCCAGCAATGGATTGTTGACCCACGCGCAAAGCTTCATGCGTAACTTAATTATGTCGGTCCATTTACCAATCACTTGTTCTTATATTATGTTATTCGATGTCTTCTTCAGGTCCTTGTGGAGGACCCACCCCACTGCGGATTATCGCCAGGTCCATCGCCGTCGGAGTGAAACTTTGACGGCGACGGAATAATAGATATTCAAAGCGCATATACCTCAAGCGTTTGACAAACCCTAATTGTCCAAAAAGCCGCTACAGTATCAAGCCTACAATTCAAGTCACCGGCCAGAAGAGCTGGTACGCCAGATGGAATAATCGCAGCGGCGCGACCAATTTTTTCTAAGACCTTCTCAGTAGAGTCTCGGCTGCCACTACTGTAAATTGCAATCAGAGATAATTAGAAGGTACCGAGGACGATGGTGTTGTATTCGGTCAGTAGGATCTCTGCCTGTTTAAGTCGGAGGCTGACCAGCAGAAAGACTTGTCCTATTGGGCGGCCGTGAAAGGGTCTTAAAGCTTGGCAATGATGCAAGTAATATCCATTAACAACCAAACGCTCAGTAGTGAACGTCTCTGTTAATGGAACAATATCGTATTCTGGAAGGCTGCTGTTTGGGACGACCGCAGTCACTGTTGGTATGTCCTTAGTTCTATTGGCACACCCCTAATTGAGCGGTGGGCCTGTAGAACGATTTGACCTGTAGTTGCGCTTGAACTGATCGAAGCGTCGTGCCGCATTGATCTGGGTGTCCTTCTTGGCCTTGGTTGCCGCCTTTTTCGCTATGTGAAAACTAATTCGAGGGCTGCAGAGATATAGTTAAAAATTATGTTTCTGCCAGGGCTCGAACCTGGGACCTTCCGCGTGTTAGGCGGATGTGATAACCACTACACCACAGAAACACACGAACATCTAAAATTCAACCTTGCTATTTTTTCACTGAAACACACATTTGTAAACGTATTTAAAGCCTACATACTTAGATTTAAAATGTATGTTTCTGCCAGGGCTCGAAACTGTGATTACCACTATACCACAGAAACGCACAAGCACAAAACATTTAAAAACGCATTTTTTAAATTTGTTTTATAAATACCCAAACTGGGTAAATGTGTTTATGTTACATCAAAATGTTTCGAAACACGAACAATCTAGCGTTTTGCTAGTGCTTCTATGAACCTAACCGCCGGGCATACTGCGGCGTGGTATCGACCACATTTGCTCCAGCATTGTTTGCATTGACATTCATCCTGTGGCTCATGAAAACCCTTCACGTTGCATGGAACGTGATGAAATCCGTGGGCTACAAAGGCCGTAGTTAAATGTCGATCTCTTACCCCCCCTACCCCGCCATTCAGTGCTCGTCATTGCTGCTGTTTCATAAACACCTATGTCTACCTCACTAATTTTGGTTTGCCGATTCCGCATATAAACTTCAAAAACGCACGTTTTCTTCAGATTTCATTGTTTTTGTAGATCTTCCGTCAGCAGCGGGCCACCCTCCAACACGTGAACAACCCTATTCGTGCATGTAATCGATAACGCAAAAACCCTCTTTAAAAAGAAAAACCTCACGCGGTCAACTAAACGCAATTCGTCTACTTCCAACTTATCCCATACTAGTGGAATGCCATATGTGGCTATGGGTGTTATCTGTATACCGAAAAAAGCAATTGCTGCATGAACTAAAAGCATGTGTGTATATATAATTGCCGCAGCTGCGATGGTGGCCTTTCTGACCCTCTTCTGGATGTGTGATCGAAAGCTGCTACCGTTTGTTGATAAGGTTATGCCTAGGTATGTAAATTTGTTTACAAGTTTAATTTCTGTTCCCCTGATTTGGAGCACGTTACCCCCGGCCATACGGCCGCCCCTTCGAAATTTCATAGCTACTGCCTTTCCCCAGTTAACCTTCAAGCCCTTCTCATCCATGAATGTAACTAGTCGATGTAACTAGCCTGTTTCACCCTAAAAAGTCTGCCACCAAAGACGACCACATCATCAGGGTACAGTAAGATTCTGGCCCACTCTCGGGTCCAGCCCGTCCTTATGCGCTCTGGTAGTCCACCCAAAAATACAGAAAACAGCAGTTGGCTCAGTCCATTGCCCTGTGCGACACCTGTGGTTCGAGCCACCTCCCCCGTAAGTAACCTCAGAACTGCTCCCGGCACTCCCGATTTTGCCAGCTCTTACGATATTACTTACTATATCAGCTCTAACGATATATCTATATACAACTCCTCGGCCTGTACAGCGTATCCCAGATTGCTCCTAGCAGCTTCCGAATTGCTGAGTGACTTGATTTTCTTCCCCTAAATCCATGTTGCTCCTCCGGTAGTGCCCCCGCTTCTCCAAGAACGACCCCAGTCTCCTAGCTATTATTCCCGAGAATATCTTATACGGACAGCTTTTTATTGCTATTCCCCTTCAAGCTTCTGGTTCAGTTTCCACTCCCTTTCCTTTTAGAATGACTATTAAGGTCGCATTCCTCCAGGGCTCTGGAATTTGCCCCGAGTTTAAACGTTTAATAAATTAAAATTTATGTTTCTGCCAGGGCTCGAACCTGGGACCTTCCGCGTGTTAGGCGGATGTGATAACCACTACACCACAGAAACACACAAACACAAAAAATGTAACCAAGCTATTTTATTTATGAACAAATTTGTAAAAAATATTCAAAGCCTGCATGTTTATAATTAAAATTTATGTTTCTGCCAGGGCTCGAACCTGGGACCTTCCGCGTGTTAGGCGGATGTGATAACCACTACACCACAGAAACACACAAACACAAAAAATGTAACCAAGCTATTTTATTTATGAACAAATTTGTAAAAAATATTCAAAGCCTGTATGTTTATAATTAAAATTTATGTTTCTGCCAGGGCTCGAACCTGGGACCTTCCGCGTGTTAGGCGGATGTGATAACCACTACACCACAGAAACACACAAACACAAAAAATGTAACCAAGCTATTTTATTTATGAACAAATTTGTAAAACATATTCAAAGCCTGCATGTTTATAATTAAAATTTATGTTTCTGCCAGGGCTCGAACCTGGGACCTTCCGCGTGTTAGGCGGATGTGATAACCACTACACCACAGAAACACACAAGCACCAAAACTTCACCATTATATTTTCTGCTAACACAAATTTGTAATAAAAGCCAACGAGACTAACGACGTCCTGGAACCTATAGCGTAACGCTCGCACCTAAAACTCCTCTCTAATAATGAAACTCCTCTGCTTCAAAAATAAATAACTAAACTAGACAATATGTACAAGTTTTGGTCAAACACAATGACGCCGCTTGTTACTGAAACCTATCTTTTGGAGTTTGCCCTTAAGGCAAACTCCAAAAGATTTATACTACGAACTGAGCTTTTCGTCTTGATGCATAATAGATATCAGATTATCTGTACCGGTCCCAGAGACCCGAAGTAAAGCCGACCTCCTGACGACAAGGTAGCATTAAGATACACCAATGAAAAGTAATAACTATCCGTAGTTTTGTTAGAAATCAGCTTGACGTGATACACTTGTAGACCATAATTATTATGATGGATGGGTCGGCCTTCCCGAAATACTGTTACGCGATATACTACGGAGGATGATACATCTTCGCACTAAGGAACGAGATATCCCTGCACAAGACGCTTCTGTAAATTTTAGTTTTATGACAAGTGGCACGCTACATATCGGAAACGGTCCAAATCTATTAGATGAAAAAGTCTAGTAGTAAAGGTAAGACAAAGGCGTTTGCTAGGGCACTTGGCTGTATCCAAGTTCTGTACAGTATTTTTCCCCAACCTCACAAAAAAAAAGAAAAGAAAAGAAAAAAAAAGGTCTGTACAGTACAAATGAGGGCTCGTCTTTCACCCACGAGTTCACACTACAATGACGACAAATGTTATCGTGAGAAATCAGTGCATCATCACAGGTTACGAAACGATCTAAACGCGTGGCAGGGGCAGGCAGTGAAACGCAACTGCCTCAACGCTGATGTAACTCATTATAATGATAATGCGGTTGGAGACTTAAGGAAAATGTTTTGCTCAATGGGTATGGGGCACGGCCTTAAATGATCGTGTTTGTTGCCTACTATGTGCCACTCCTAGCGCGCTGCTTATCTGTTTGTCGTCCTTCGAATGCTTTGCTAAATATGTGTGCTTCGTATTTTGTTTTAATTTGTAAAAACCTTAGCTTAAATAGGTGAAAGACGTAGGGAATTAGCAAGCTTCAACTTCATCCAAGCTCTCCGAATGCCCTAAGGATAGTTGAAAGGCAACTTTTACGGTGTTCTGCGAAATCCCAGGAGCCAATTGGTGTGTGTGTTTCATAAAGTGTTAAGCGCAGAACACTTTCTCCAAACGGTCAGAAGGCTCTGCTGTAGGCTAGCTCTACACTTTAAAACTCTATTTTCGGTGGGTGCCTTTAATTATCATAAAGTGGTTGTTTACATGGCTTGCATTACTATTGCAGAATCCATACAGCAAAACAATAGTACTGACCTTTATTCTTTGTAAGCTTTGCTTGACAGAGATCTTAGTGTTACGAAAAACGATATCAAAACAAAATAACTATGAAAATTTGCATCTAATGATGGTATATATATATTTATATATGCCAGTGCATATGTGGAGAATACAGATGTGTAAGCAGTGAGTGACATTAGGACGCGCGTATCTTGAAACGACGTGTTAGACCGAACTGAGATATATATATATATATATATATATATGCATCATTCATTCATAGCAGGATTATCTTAGCGGACTAAAATGTAATTTCCGGGTCAGATTTTAAAGATAGGAACCCTAAAATGTGTGCACTTTTGCCACCGCGACTGTGGGGGTATGAGCAGGAGTGTTGTCATGATTAAAGATGAAGACAGCATTTGAGCGTCAATCTCGGCATTTTTGTTTGTAATAATAATAATAATAATAAGCTCCTGTGATTGCCCTTGGCCCTTATAGAAGTAGTAAATGAAGATGATTCAGGGGAAAAACAGTGGTCAGTTATTACTTTCTTAGCCAACAAATGCGTATTCGCGTTCTTCGGCGCGCATGCACTGCTACAGTGCTATTTCCAAATCGGGTGCGTATGACCCACCTTGAACACACCATTTTCATTTCTAATGTTTTGTGGACTAGACTATGCACCCCACCTACTGATGTCCGCGGTTTCACTATCCGACGCGCTTTCATCAAATTGTCTTCTATAAAGACACAATTAATGTTTTTTCAATAATTTCCACCGTAGTGACCTTGAGACCTCGGTTCGGGCGTTCTCCATCTTTGGCTGACGTTTGGCGACGTTTAGAGTTTGTTCATCCGATAATAATTGGCTCGCCAACGCTGGTGCTGCTTAAACATTGGTCTAGCTCGGTTTTATTTGTCTAGTTATTCGCTTATTGAAAGAAAGAAAAAAATGTGTTCTTAAGGCAACTCGTGTTTCTCCATGTTTACGATAAGTGCTGATATGTTTAGTTCAAATGTCTGTCTCACACGTAATCTAGAAGTCGCTTTAGCGTGAAAGATTGTCGTTCTATTTATATATATATATATATATATATATATATATATATATATATATATAAATAGAACTAGTAGAAGAATAGTTGTGGCCCTACCTCGTGCAAATTCTAGTCAAATATTGAACGGCCAATGTACGTCTCTACTGCACCTTGAGAGTTTCATTAAAAATCTTAGATGATACGAATATCTATCATTTTGCACCCGACCGGCGGCAACGCGGTCCACCGGCCACCCGACCGACTGACCACGTTGCCACTGCACTACTAGCCTTTTTGAGTCTTGCCTTCTTTCCTTCACATTACCCATTATACTATTTTATATAGCAATATTCATTACAGCAATATTGTAGTTGGTACTGTCAATTGTGGTCGCACGAACGACGACGACAACAACAACAACTACAGCAACAGCAACAACAACAACGACCACTCGAGATAACGATCTTGTGATGCCTTTACCACTTTACACTGCCTCGTCCCGTAGACAAGGGAGAGAGGGGAAGAGAAGAGACAGAAAGCATTGCTAGCCTGGTTATATGAAATGCTGTGAATCAGCTCCGCTACTACGTTGTTGCTAGGTAAGCCGAACCAATATGCTTGTTATATGCAATGACAAGAATATGTCAGCATATGGGTTCTGCATATATATATATATATAGATAACCCATATGCTTGTCATATGCAATGACAAGAATACGTCAGCATATATATATATATATATATATATATATATAGATAACCCATATGCTTGTCATATGCAATGACAAGAATACGTCAGCATATATATATATATATATATATATATGTATATATATATCTAGACAAGCATATGTACATATATATATATATATATATATTGTGTGCGTGTTTGCAAATGTGACTTCTTGGTGTGTGGAACCCCGCCCGTTCGCGCGTCGTTCATCTCTTGTTCGCCGGCGCCCATCTTCTTCGTCCGCATCTTGTCTTGCGTTTCGCCTTCCGGACGCAACGCCGCACACCCTGCCATCGCGTTGGGCAGCGTCATTATTATCACGCCACCACCACCACCAGTCAGCCCGCGTCAGTTGTCTTCTACCTGGCAGTGAGAGCTGCTAGCTATCATCTGCAGCAGCAGCAGCAGCGGCAGCAGAAGCAGATTGTGGGGAGAGACGACAACAAGACAAGGTCGTTCGTGTCAGCGTGGCGAATCATTACGCGGCTGATGGTGGTGGAAGGCGGCGGCGGACCACGCCCGGGCTTTAATGTCTTGTATCCAGACCGGCCCCTGGTCATCGTGGTCGTTGTCATAGCGTTGCTAAATGGTCACTACAACCAGCAGTGTTGGTTGTAGAAGCAACCAACAGCTGCTGTCGCTGTTGCTTGGCTACTGCTGTTACTGGGTACAAAGCAGCAGCAGCCGATACTATTCGCGTTAGCAACACGCGATAACAGCTTGTTCTTGTTGTTGTTTAGTGTCACCGACTACCACCGTAGCCATAGACTGTTTAATACTACTGGGAATATATGCCTAATCAAAGTACCTTATTTAACACCTGATGTGTTACTTGTGTATAACTTTTGTGGATGCTCGCCTATTGTACGGCCAATGTGTAGTAAGCTCAACAATATGTAAGTGAGCTCTCCATGAGCTGCCATCATTGTGGTTAGTGGTCAACGTATGTCACCACTGTTGTCACACCAAAACAGGCAGGCAGTTTATTTAGGTAGGTACCTCTTTTGGTTTTTCTGCGCAATTTGCTGTTTATTGCAGGCAGATATCGGCGGAATCCCTGACTTCCTATTTGTGTCGGCTAGGACTCATGCAGCTCGCAATACTGTTTTTAACGTATGAAGTGCAACACGCCAGCAAGCGTCGTTTGTGCCTCATTTCTGCACAAGGCATTGCATTGTTATTTATTTGTCCTATACTAGGGAGGCTACCAAAGGATATTAAATATGCTCTGATCAAAAAGATTTTTTGCAATTAGGCAACACTTGAACTACTGATTTTAGAGTATGTAGTTGCTGGAAGGAAAGCTCCACAGTTGCCCTGCTCACTTATATGCACTTCACAAAAAAAAAACAACTGAGCTACTGATGAGTAATTAGTAGGACAGCGGCAGGCTCCTCATGGACCACCATCATCACTTACATTGCCATGGATCTGTCCCGTTGAGCCAGATTTTAACTCACCATTGGAAAAAATAGACCTTAAAAGATTTGCAATCCTCCGCCCCACCAACTGCGTTATCGATAAGTAATTGATGACATTCAAACAAGTTCCTTATTGATTATATTACAAAACTTTCTTCCGTCGAGCCGGATTTGAACCAGCGACCTAAGGATAGCTGCTAAGAGTTCTACAGTCCTCCGCTCTACCAACTGAGCTATCGACGGATTCTGACTGATGTGCAAACCACCTCCTTATTGATTCAAAGCCCTAATAAAGTTAATAGATCAAAAACATTTACTCCGTCGAGGATTTATTGCAGCGACCTGTTAGAATATCGGTTAGGAATACTACAGTTCTCCGCTCTACCAAATGAGGTATCGACGCATGCTAGAGGGTTTGCAAACCACCTCCTTATTGATTAAACTTACTAATAAACTGCTTTATTAATTCTACTCACTAATAAAACTGTCATTTATTAAATACAAAATATTTCTTCCGTCGAGCCGGATTTGAACCAGCGACCTAAGGATAGCTGCTTAGAGTTCTACAGTCCTCCGCTCTACCAACTGAGCTATCGACGGATGAAAGATGGGGTTCAGATAACCGCTTTATTAATTTTACTCACTAATAAAACTGTCATTTATTAAATAAAACATATTTCTTCCGTCGAGCCGGATTTGAACCAGCGACCTAAGGATAGCTGCTTAAACTTCTACAGTCCTCCGCTCTACCAACTGAGCTATCGACGGATGACAGATGGGTATCATATAGGCGCTTTATTAACTCTATTCACTAATAAAAGTGTCATTTATTAAATAAAAAATAATTTTTCCGTCGAGCCGGATTTGAACCAGCGACCTAAGGATAGCTGCTTAGACTTCTACAGTCCTCCGCTCTACCAACTGAGCTATCGACGGATGATATATGTGGTTCAGATAACCGCTTTATTAATTCTACTCACTAATAAAACAGTAATTTATTAAATAAAAAAATATTCTTCCGTCGAGCCGGATTTGAACCAGCGACCTAAGGATAGCTGCTTAGAGTTCTACAGTCCTCCGCTCTACCAACTGAGCTATCGACGGATGATAGATGGGGTTCAGATAACCGCTTTATTAATTCTACTCACTAATAAAACTGTAATTTATTAAATAAAAAATATTTCTTCCGTCGAGCCGGATTTGAACCAGCGACCTAAGGATAGCTGCTTAGAGTTCTACAGTCCTCCGCTCTACCAACTGAGCTATCGACGGATGATAGATGGGGTTCAGATAACCGCTTTATTAATTCTACTCACTAATAAAACTGTAATTTATTAAATAAAAAATATTTCTTCCGTCGAGCCGGATTTGAACCAGCGACCTAAGGATAGCTGCTTAGAGTTCTACAGTCCTCCGCTCTACCAACTGAGCTATCGACGGATGATAGATGGGGTTCAGATAACCGCTTTATTAGTTCTACTCACTAATAAAACTGTAATTTATTAAATAAAAAATATTTCTTCCGTCGAGCCGGATTTGAACCAGCGACCTAAGGATAGCTGCTTAGAGTTCTACAGTCCTCCGCTCTACCAACTGAGCTATCGACGGATGATAGATGGGGTTCAGATAACCGCTTTATTAATTCTACTCACTAATAAAACTGTAATTTATTAAATAAAAAATATTTCTTCCGTCGAGCCGGATTTGAACCAGCGACCTAAGGATAGCTGCTTAAAGTTCTACAGTCCTCCGCTCTACCAACTGAGCTATCGACGGATGATAGATGGGGTTCAGATAACCGCTTTATTAATTCTACTCACTAATAAAACTGTAATTTATTAAATAAAAAATATTTCTTCCGTCGAGCCGGATTTGAACCAGCGACCTAAGGATAGCTGCTTAAAGTTCTACAGTCCTCCGCTCTACCAACTGAGCTATCGACGGATGATAGATGGGGTTCAGATAACCGCTTCATTAATTCTACTCACTAATAAAACTGTCATTTATTAAATAAAAAAATATTTCTTCCGTCGAGCCGGATTTGAACCAGCGACCTAAGGATAGCTGCTTAGAGTTCTACAGTCCTCCGCTCTACCAACTGAGCTATCGACGGATGATAGATGGGGTTCAGATAACCGCTTTATTAATTCTACTCACTAATAAAACTGTAATTTATTAAATAAAAAATATTTCTTCCGTCGAGCCGGATTTGAACCAGCGACCTAAGGATAGCTGCTTAGAGTTCTACAGTCCTCCGCTCTACCAACTGAGCTATCGACGGATGATAGATGGGGTTCAGATAACCGCTTTATTAATTCTACTCACTAATAAAACTGTAATTTATTAAATAAAAAATATTTCTTCCGTCGAGCCGGATTTGAACCAGCGACCTAAGGATAGCTGCTTAGAGTTCTACAGTCCTCCGCTCTACCAACTGAGCTATCGACGGATGATAGATGGGGTTCAGATAACCGCTTTATTAATTCTACTCACTAATAAAACTGTAATTTATTAAATAAAAAATATTTCTTCCGTCGAGCCGGATTTGAACCAGCGACCTAAGGATAGCTGCTTAGAGTTCTACAGTCCTCCGCTCTACCAACTGAGCTATCGACGGATGATAGATGGGGTTCAGATAACCGCTTTATTAATTCTACTCACTAATAAAACTGTAATTTATTAAATAAAAAATATTTCTTCCGTCGAGCCGGATTTGAACCAGCGACCTAAGGATAGCTGCTTAAAGTTCTACAGTCCTCCGCTCTACCAACTGAGCTATCGACGGATGATAGATGGGGTTCAGATAACCGCTTTATTAATTCTACTCACTAATAAAACAGTAATTTATTAAATAAAAAATATTTCTTCCGTCGAGCCGGATTTGAACCAGCGACCTAAGGATAGCTGCTTAGAGTTCTACAGTCCTCCGCTCTACCAACTGAGCTATCGACGGATGATAGATGGGGTTCAGATAACCGCTTTATTAATTCTACTCACTAATAAAACTGTAATTTATTAAATAAAAAATATTTCTTCCGTCGAGCCGGATTTGAACCAGCGACCTAAGGATAGCTGCTTAAAGTTCTACAGTCCTCCGCTCTACCAACTGAGCTATCGACGGATGATAGATGGGTTTAGATAACCGCCTTCCTAATTATATTCACTAATAGAACTGTCATTTATTAAATAAAAAATATTTCTTCCGTCGAGCCGGATTTGAACCAGCGACCTAAGGATAGCTGCTTAAAGTTCTACAGTCCTCCGCTCTACCAACTGAGCTATCGACGGGATGATAGATGGGTTCAGATAACCGCCTTCCTAATTCTATTCACTAATAGAACTGTCATAAAACATATTTCTTCCGTCGAGCCGGATTTGAACCAGCGACCTAAGGATAGCTGCTTAAAGTTCTACAGTCCTCCGCTCTACCAACTGAGCTATCGACGGATAATAGATGGATTCAGATAACCGCCTTCCTAATTCTATTCACTAATATAACTGTCATTTATTAAATAAAAAATATTTCTTCCGTCGAGCCGGATTTGAACCAGCGACCTAAGGATAGCTGCTTAAAGTTCTACAGTCCTCCGCTCTACCAACTGAGCTATCGACGGATGGGAGATGGGCTTCAGATAACCGCCTTCCTAATTCTATTCAGTAATAAAACTGTCATTTACTAAATAAAAAATGTTTCTTCCGTCGAGCCGGATTTGAACCAGCGACCTAAGGATAGCTGCTTAAAGTTCTACAGTCCTCCGCTCTACCAACTGAGCTATCGACGGATGGGAGATGGGCTTCAGATAACCGCCTTCCTAATTCTATTCAGTAATAAAACTGTCATTTACTAAATAAAAAATGTTTCTTCCGTCGAGCCGGATTTGAACCAGCGACCTAAGGATAGCTGCTTAAAGTTCTACAGTCCTCCGCTCTACCAACTGAGCTATCGACGGATGATAAAGGAATTCAGATAACCGCTTTATTAATTCTATTCACTAATAAAACTGTCATTTATTAAATAAAAAAAATAGTTCTTTCGTCGAGCCTGAATTAAACCAGCGACCTAAGGATAGCTGCTTAAAGTTCTACAGTCCTCCGCTCTACCTACTGAGCTATCGGCGGACGATAGATGAGATTCAGACAGCCGCCTTATTAATTTTATTCACCAATAAAGTAGCCACTGATTAAATAGAAAATACGTCTTCCGTCGAGCCGGACTTGAACCAGCGACCTAAGGATATCTGTTTAAAATTCTACAGTCCTCCGCTCTATCGACGGGTGATTTTTGGGTTCAAACAACTGCCTTAGTAATTATATTTGATAATAAAGTTGCCACTTATCAGATCAAAAAGATTTCATGCTTCGAGCCGGATTTGAACCAGCGATCTAATGATAGCAACTAAAAGTTTTACAGTTCTCCGCTCTACCAACTGAGCCATCGACGGGCAATTGTTGACGTTGGTGGTCGAATGTTCTTTGAGCGATGCTCACTGAGAATAGATGATAAACCATTCCGCTAAGAGTCAGCGGCCATGCTGCCACAAGGACTGTTGGGGAAACCCTAGATATCTTAACATGTCCGGGACCCTCGGTGCATTGAAGATATACCTCAGGTTAAGTGCCAAGCCCGTAGGGGACGGTGGATGGTTCTAGAATTAAAAACAACTCATTTAAAAAAAATTTAAAATTATAAAAGATGATGTGCAAACAACCTCCCTGTTGATTATATTCACTAAAAGAATCGCCACTGATTGGATCAAAAAGATTTTGTGCCTTGAGCCGGAATTGAACCAGCAATCTAAGAATAGCAGCTAAATGTGATAGAGCCTTCCGTTATCTCAACTTAGTTTTGGGTAGGTAGAAATTGGAATGCAAGCAACTCGTTACTGTTTTTATTCACTAATTAGGTCGACAATTATCTAACTAAAATAAATTTGTCCCTAAGAAGAGGTGTAAACAACTTCCTTACCGTTATATTCACTCTCTTATATTCACTAAAGAAGACGGCACTGATAAAATCGAAATAGCTCGTCCTTCAAAACGAATTTGAACTAACGACTTAACTAGTTCGTCCTTCGAAACGAATTTGAACTAACGACTTAACTAGTTCGTCCTTCGAAACGAATTTGAACTAACGACTAACTAGTTCGTCCTTCGAAACGAATTGAACTAACGACGGTAGCTGTTCAATGTTCTACAGTGCTCGGATCTACCAACTGAGCTATTGAAAGTTACAAACAGGGTTCAGACAACCTCATCCAGTCTTATTAGATCAAAACAATATCTTTGGAGAACCGGGTTTTAACTATTTGCCTATTGATACCTGTTAAATGGTTTATGGTTCTCTGCTGTATCGGCTGAGCTTTTGATGGACGACAGATGAATTTCAAACGTCCTTATTGATTACATTCACAAGTAAAGTACAAAGCAGTTCTTTATTGGTCATATTTATTAATTATGTCGCCATTTTTCTAACAAAAAAATAGGTTCTTTTGCCGGCCGTATTCGAACTAGCTACCCAAGAATACCTGATAGTTGAATATGCACATGTTAGTAATATATATTAATCGGTTTGTGTCGAATTGTAGATTAACCTTCAATCTAACGATATACATATATGTTGAAAGATTTACAGCATCTGCTTTTTAGCAACTAAAGTATCGACCGATGATAGTTGGGGCTGGCTACAACACAAAGCCGGATTGGAATAATAACGACAGAGGGCTGTTTCGAATTCTACAGTCTTTCTTACACCAATGGTCTGACCAAAAATATATATTCTGTCGAGCCGGATTTGGATCATATGAATATGATCAAATAAGTGCAATTTTCGATATACTAAATATGTTTCTTCTTCTGAACCGGATTTGATCTAGTAATCTTCTTAAGGCAGTTATTAAAGTCTTTGCAAGCATCCGTCATAGTGTGTGCCAATTATTATACAAGGTTTATACAATTTCTACATAGGCCAGTTTCACCAATTAGGGTCTGGTTTTGGCCTGATCGAAAAGACTTTCCCCGTTAAGCCGGATTTAAAGCAACGACCTACAAATAGCTGTAAGAAGCTCGGCAGCCTTCGTTCTACCAACTGAGATATTGACGGATGATCAATAAGGTTTAGGCACACCCTTACGGATTAAATAATTAATTCAATCCTTATTGTTCTGATCTATCTTTGTTACAGTCAACATACGGACTTGCACCAGCGGCACAAAAGTATTGCCATTGATACAAACGTTTGCTTTATCAACTGAGCAATTAACGACCGATGGGTGGAGCCTTGGCATTAACTTATAAATCATCACTTATTAAGTCAAGATAGATTTGACCAAAAAATATTGTTTTCAATCACATTTAATATTCGGATTTGAACCAGCATCCATAATATAGCTGCTGAGTGCTGTGCAGTTAGCCATAGTTTAGTAGTATCAACTGAAACGCCAGTCGGCCTAGTCAAAAGCATAATTCCCGTTGAGCCGGATTTCATCAGCAAGATAACCATTCAAACTATCAACAGTTGGTAGATGGGTTCAGGTAACCTCCTTATCGATTTAGATCGTTAGGTGAGCTCCTATTGATAAAAACTTGATTCCGTCGATCTGGAGATGGCCTGGGACAAATTATTAACCGCTGCAAGCTCTGCGGTCTTTCGCTTTGCCAGCTGAGTCATCGACGGTTAATAGAAGGAGTCCAGGTAGCAGCCATTCTCGTTTTGACTAAAATCATAACTTCCACCACCAGAAATCAGATCAAACCCGTTTCCTCCGTCAAGCCGAATTTGAACCAGTGATAATGAATAGGTACGGAAGCTCTACAATCCTTAACTCTATCAACTCAGATACCGATGAAACGAAAATTAGGCTTAGGCAACCTTTTCATTAACTGTTAATTGAATAAGTAATTTTAAGGAACCCTATAGCGCCTGGCAGCGTCTCTGAGTTGTCTTCGGACGGCTTTCGCGGCCAGCTGGAACTGGCTCTCCGCTCAGCACTTGAGTTGAGCATGATACAGCAACCTCAGCCGGAGGCTCCACAAACGACTTCCGCAGTGACGCCGTTCGCTCCATGCACTCCAGACATCGTCGCCTTCGACGAACACTGGCTACGGAACAGGTGTCAATACGGGGTCGCCTTCTTCTGATCCTAATGACCAATAGACAACTAGACATTCGTCAGTGGACAACACCGCTGACGCACAGCAACACTGAGACGCCAACCACGACGTCGTCAACACGACTTCCGGCACCGATCTCACCGTCAACTGCCCTCACTCGCACCGTTCAACGACTGTCCGCTGTTCGCCAAAATCTCAAGATGCTCTCGATCGTTCCTCGTGGCGTGAGACCTATAGTTGCTGCCGAACTGACCAACACAATCAAGTCGATTTGCTCAGCGAATGATCTGGACTCGTGGTCTCGTCTGGCTCATTTTGCAACAACGGTCCTCACCATCTCACGGCAAAAGGCAAAAGGAAAGTCTCTGTGTTCACTTATTCGGGACAACCTCAGTCGATTCAGGAGTCGTGCCCCACTCGATGCTGCCATCAATGCTAACCATGTCGCGGCGCCGAAGACTAACACAAACGATGATAGACAAAGAGCTCGGGTGGCACAGGCAAAACTGGCTCAGGGGGATGTTTCGGCAGCAGCGCGCATTCTTATTTCAACGGATTCGATGGCTCCACAAGACGCCAATACGCATCGCATACTTAGCGATAAGCACCCGAACATGCCAGAAACAGCGGCATACCCGGCACCGCCTCGTGGCGTTCCATCAGCCGACCAAAGCAACATTACCCCCAGTGAAGTCCGAGCAGCAATCCAAACTTTCCCAAATAGCTCAAGTGGAGGCCCTGACGCTCTCAAGCCCAGACACCTAAAAGACCTTATTTGAAAGGGTGATCAGATCTGCCCCCTCCTTTTTGCTCTGACGGACTTCTGCAACCTTGTCGTGAATGGCCGCCTACCAGGGTTCGCACTTAGTAACTTCTATGGAGCGAATCTTATATCTTTAAAGAAAAAAGACGGTGGTCTCCGCCCGATAGCAGTTGGGAATACCCTGCGGCGGCTAGCGTGTAAAGTTCTAATCCGCAAATACATGGCGCCGATTATCGACAGGATTGCCCCCGTTCAACTGGGTTGTGGAGTTAAAGGAGGCTGCGAGGCTGCTGTCCACGCGGCAAGTGCCTTTGTAAATACTAACTCGGCGTCCAATAAGGTGCTGATAAAACTCGATTTTAAAAATGCTTTTAATTCGCTGAGAAGGGATGTAATTCTTGAAGCCGTCAAATCAAACTTTCCAGAAATGTACCCCGCAGTCTACCAAATGTACAGGAGCCCATCCAATCTCTTTTGGGGGGAAGAGATCGTACTCTCCAGATGTGGGGTACAGCAAGGGACCCCTGTGGCCCGGCCCTCTTCTGTCTGGCGATTTGCCAATTGCTTTCTGCTTTGGAGTCGGAATTTAAGCCGTGGTTCTTAGACGATGGCACAATTGGAGGTACTCTTGATTCCGCCCTTAGTGATGTGGAAAAAATATTCGAGTTCGGCGTCACCTCTGGACTGCAACTAAATGCTTCAAAGTGTGAGCTGTACGTCTTGTCATCCGACTGCGCCTTTCGTGACGAGTGTTTACGCCGGGCGCAGGGCCTGCTTCCTGACATCAAGCTATGTATTGAGGAAAACATCGAGCTTTTAGGAGCTCCCCTCACAACGGCCTCCGCAAAACTCGCTCTAAACAGGAAGTGCGAGCTAATGGATCTCTGGTGTTCCAGGTTGGAATCCCTCGATGCGCATCCTGCATTATTCTTGATGCGAACTAGCCTCTCGACACCAAGGCTAATCTATATCCTTCGCTGCATAGATCGGCCCAAAAGAACATTCTACAACAATTCGACGATAAGCTGAGACAGTGCGTGAATCGGGTGCTAAATTTGAATCTGGACGGGGCAAATTGGGACCAGGCTACCCTTCCTACAACAGCCGGAGGTCTAGGAATACGACGTGCAGCCGATCTGGCCCAGACCGCATTCTTGGGTTCAATCACCACACTTCAGGAACTGATTATATCTATATCTCCTTCGAACGTCAAGTCCTTTCTAGAACGGCTCATAGAGTCCAAAAAAGAGCAGTTCGCCGCATATCACCGCGTGGCGCTTGACGACACACGCCAGCGTGCTCTGGATGCTGTGGTAGTCGAAGCCATTCAAAAGAAGCTCCTGGACAACACGGCTGATGCACTCGGCAAGGCACGCCTACTAGCAGCTTTCAACGATACGAGCGCAAATGGCTTCAAGCCATCCCCTCGCCGCAGCTGGGAACGATGCTGGACAACACAACACTCCGCATCGTTGCCGGCCTGCGGTTAGGGGAGGCTGTGTGTGCGCCCCATAGTTGCTCCCTGTGCAACACACCGGTGTCGCCGACGGGAGAGCACGGCCTCAGCTGTCCTAGGAGCTGCGGAAGACATTCGCGCCACGCCGCCCTCAACGAAGTGATTTCAAGAGCGTTGCAATCCGCTAACGTACCCTGCAGAAAGGAGCCAGTCGGACTAGCAGCGGACTCAGCCTTACGTCCAGACGGAATGACCTTGGTTCCGTGGTCCTCCGGAAAGGCCCTTGTATGGGACGCAACCGTGTGGGACACGCTGGCGCCGTCTTATAGAAGCCGAGCTTCAAGATCAGCAGGTGCTGTTGCTAATTTAGCGGAGCAACGGAAAAGTTTGAAGTACCGCCAGTTAGAGGCATCTTTTATAGTGCAGCCAGTTGCCATAGAAACATTGGGAGTCATAGGCGAATCAACAGTAAAATTTCTGAAAGAAATTGGGAAAAGAGCGGCAAGTGAGAAGGATGAGAAAAGGGCAGGGGAATTTCTGCACAA
>QVRM01005510.1:0-36463 GCA_003439945.1 Dermanyssus gallinae | reverse complement strand
TCGTAGATGGCCATAAGTGCCTAGCTAGACGTCTCGCGCCGGCTGCTGTAACGCGTTACGGTATGCATGTTGCTTCGCGCAGGAAACTGTTGAAACCTCGAACGAACAATAAAAAATTAGACTCAACGCTCGCCCGACATAGGATCATATATATATTATATATATATATATATATATAATTATATATATCCATTCACAGCGGCTGTTTTTTATCTAGTTAGGCTGACACTGATGCTGGTAATAATAGGAATAGCGTATTTATCGTTAACATACAGCAAGCATTACGTATCGATGCGATGACGCCAAATTAAATCAAACGCACTCTTTCCGTCGTCGCAATTGTTTACATGCTTTTTATTTCTCATTAGATCTTGCCAGATTCCTAAACTGCTGTTATGTAGAGCACCCGATTTTGTCTTAACGTCTACAAGTATATAAGTATTCTATCATGCAACGCCTATTACGTGATTTTGTATGTGAACTTGGCCAAAGCTGGAACAGAATCTGCAACTAGAACTAGTACATAATTTAAGTTGGATGCTAGATGAAGGCGCTGGGGAATTAGATATTTAAAAACGTTCTACGTTTGAAGGTAGAGTAAAGTTCAGCAGCATGCCAATACAAGGCTCTTAGGAAGCTTCAAGTCGATTTAAAGTCGTTCTTTGAGTATACTTTCAAAAAGTATACTCATCTACAAATTGATTCTCAGCAATAGCAACAAACCTGGGGCAGTTGCATGCAAGAGTTTCACTACGAAGTTTGCTCTTGAATCATTTACCATGTCACCTGCGTTGAAACAAGCAAGGAATGCAAAGGTAATTAAAACGTGCCGAACCTACGAGTCTATTCAAATGTCGATCAAGTTATTCAAAATGTACGAAGAAATCATGGATACTAGAAGTCTTACTATGGCCTGGTATATATATATATTGTTGCATTTATATAGTGAGAGCCGTATCTGCCGCCGTTGTTGAGCATATTTGTAGCGGCGGTAGCTTAGGCAGCTAATGCACCGTTCGAAACGCGGCGTTGCCATGGCAACTATGGTTAGCAAAACTATCGCAGATTCGAGCCCCGGCCTTGCTGGTTGTATTATGTTGGACGTGGTTGTCATTGACCTGCTGCTACATACCTCTGCTGGGAGAAAGCCTATATAAATCCAGTTCGAGAACGCGATGACTATAGATGCATTTAGACGACATCGTGCCACAGGCCCATTACGAAGCGTCTAACATGAGGTTGTCAGAGCGTAAAAATAAAAAATTATTCGAAACACATTTATATGCGCGTGCAACCAATGGCCGCGACTACTCAACTTGAGCGGCAACCCAACGGACACCACTGAACGAGCTCAGTGGTACAAACATCACTATCGTCATCGCAGCAATGAAGCGTCAACGAGATGGTAGCTAACTAAGCAAGCAAAGTATTTATGTCTTCTTCCCTTGGCGTAGAAAATACGGTAATTCGGGGCAACAGCGACATAGACAATAGATTACGGCGAACAAGATAGTCAACGTATATGTCCCCGGTTTTGTGCCATACAATTAACGACGCACAAATAAAATAGCTAATTGTATTGACTGACGTTCCTGTAAGCGTCAATATATATATTTTTGATAGTCAAATTTGCTGCAGTTTCTTTTTAATATAATACATTATGTCTATGTTACACGCATCACGATGGATTAGCTAAGCCAATATGCGTAGTGGGCGCGTATTGTGGCTGTCACGTGTCCGTTTCGATGAGGTCAGGCCGACACCACTTCAGAAGTGTGCCCCGAACGGAGGCAGCGTTTCCACGTTGTATATCAAGATCCAGACGTTGTTTGAAAAAGCGTCAATATTGTTAGATTGCACATTGCGTTGCATTATATGCTAGATGAAGATACAACCTCAATCAAGGCAACATAACGTAGTATTTAAAAGTAGTCGTATAGTAACTGAATACAATCGTTTCTGATACGTTTCTTTATTTCGACTTCGACTGCTCGACGATTATTGCATGACTACCTGATGCATGCTTTCGTTACAGCAAGCGTCCGGTCGAGTGTGAAGCGGCCGTCAGTCGCACATAGGGAAGCATCACAGCTGGAACACCAGCTCTTAGCAGGGCTCTGCTTCGTCTCGCTTCGAGCCAGGTTAGCAGGTATTCCCGCTGTTGCTACTACTGCCCTCGATGAGATCAAGCGCGCTCACCACGAGACGTCTTCCTTATCGCTCTGCCCCAAATCGACAATGCCGCTGGTCGATAGCAACTCTGGAGGAGGCGGTAACTTCCGAACGGCTGCAATGCGAAAACGCAAACGATCTATCTGTCTCACTCGTCCGCCCCGACGCGCCAAAGGCGAGATGTGGGCGTCTTTAGAACAACCATCCGCTTCGACATATTGCCCCTCCCCGTCCTTTGCGTTCCACCGTGGCCTGAGTTTTGCCGCCCGCCGGCTTTTGGTTAGCTGAACAAGTACTTCAACGGAATAGGCTGACCTGCAGCGTGACGATCATGGCGAACACACTGACACGCCCAACGGCTTGTACAAAAGCATAATTTGAGCAATAGCCTTTTGCTACTTCGCGCTTTCAATAATGATGCCAGACGAAAAACACAACTATCAAACTTAGTAAATTATCACAGTGGACTGCCTTGCATGATAGTGCCGTTGTTGACGCACGCTGACGGGTCTTTCTTAACCGATCTTTGTTGTCAGACGTTTGGTCGGGTCATGGATTTTGGCGCGTCGTTTGGACAAGCTTATGTGCCTAAAGCAGCAATAGAGACATCATACTTGTCTTGATAATGGCACCCCCAGAGCATCCCAGACAAGTTCGACGAGGAAAGTTTCGGCCGGCCGGTAGCAATGTTGCTCTTGCTGCAAACGATGATCAATGACAATACTTTGATAAGGTCGGTCGAATAGAAAGAGTTCATGCCAATGACCAATTCGTGCCCTGTGTCAGAGGATTGGCCTGAACCTTCTCTGTCGCCGCTGCTACCGCCGGTACAGCAGGGAGCAATCCACATGTCGTGTATTTGCTTGATTCGTGTCATCATGTTAAAGAGATAGCTTTGCCCTCACTATCACCACTATTATCATCATCACCACCAGTAGCTTATCCGAGAGAGAGCCGCTTGCTCGGTCACGGGACTGAGCAGCCGCTAGCTCCGGCTGCCTCTTATCTCAAACCTGGGAAAGAAGCGAAGCCGCAGACACAGACCGGCGAGGGGTTCGGGGATGGGGTCGCTCGGGGAGGGGAGTGTCGCCGCATTTATTAGGAGAGCCTGGCGACAGTTCTTCATCACTTGCCATTGAGCTGCTCTTCTGGTGCACATCGCTTACACTGTGTGGAGTCTTCAGCGTCACGAACATCAGCGGTACAGAAGATCACTCACGGAGTTTTAGAGGTTCCATAGGTGCGTGCACAAGCTCTATCGTGCGTCCAATATGTCCACGCAGGCTCCGAGCTCTTCTTCCAGTGTGGGCGAGCCCGTCCGCCGGGTGAATACCGTCAAGTTACGCCCGCTCTTCGATCTTTACGACGAACAGGTATGTTAAAAGCTCCGGACTCGAGTGGAGTTACAGACGTACTGCAATTTGGCCGGTTCTGGACAGCCCTGAAACCAAACTTGAATCACAGGTACTTCGGTTAATGACAATTACGGTATACCGCGCACTCCATCGTCTCTCATTTTACATGACCGTCACAACGACGTAATGGAATTCATTTTAGAAAGCCCTTTTTAGCCACGTTTAGTCTGGTATGCTGAGTGCGTTTTTATTATTAGCTACTCATACACTCGTAGGATGTCTACTGTATGATGTTAGTTTTTGAGCTAGATATTGTGTTTGATGTGTGGGTCAAGCAGCACGACTAACGTAATCTTTATTTGTGTGCCTGTGTGTCATTGGCAATATTTGGGGACTGTGGTGGTTCATCAGCCAACCCGAAGAATGGACTACACGGAGTCTTTCCCTGCGATGAATACGGGCAATGAACGGGAAAAGGAAGACAGGAAGCTACAACAATCCTCTTTTTGTGCGCAACGTATGCGTGAAAGAGTTCTTCGCAGGCGAAGAAATCACGTTTCTCTTTGGGGCTTCCCACGTTTCCGGGCTACAACAATCAGTGCGATTTTGTATCGGTTGTTCCGGTCGACAGTTTCGGGTGCCGTCAAGTTCACTCAAAGATAATTGGCAGAGAAGTGTGCTGTTCTGCAAATACTGTTCCAAAGCCTCTACTCATCGGGAATGCATCGGTCATGAGACGCAGCTTGTGGAAACGCTCAGACGAATTAGATGGCTACGGGGGCTTTAGCGCGTCATTTGAAGGTAAGATACTTCTACGTTCATGTACGCGGCAAGCGTCACAACTACTAACATAGGTAGTTATTTTTGAAATTGCCACTTCCATTGTTTGCTAATCGTGCGATGTCATGAATTCTCCATAGTTCCTTTTTCACGCTTTAGTAGTTGAGTGACACATCGTGTGAACGGTACTGAGACACCATATATTGTTTGATGGTAAACACAGATTGTAATATCAGGATAATATCATCGTTTTTAGTATAATCATTCAAATCGTATATATGTATACATACATACCCATAATTATATTGACATGCGTGTTTGATGGCTGACTTGCAGTGGACTGGATTGTAGCGCTACGCCCGAACATGCCAAAGGATGGTGTGATGTACAAAGCTCAATACGTGTCGGCTTCAAGCGACTGGAATGTCATTATGGAAAGCGAAGTTTTCTTCGTTTATCCCGTTCAGCGTGCTGAAGTGGGCACTAGCCTGTTTGGGGCGGTTGCCTACCCCCCTAAGTCCTGGGACCGTGAAGAAGACAGCATTTTTATTGGTGATATTTGCCCTGTGATTAGCCAGGCGACTTTTATGTATGCTGGCCAGGCGAGTTTGGTGAACAACCATGGTGATGACGCTAGCTTGCTTGGTGACGACGCGAGCTCAATAAACGATAAGGAGAGCTCGATCAACGACCAGCGAGCTTGGCTAGTGACCAGGAAAGCTTGATAAACGACGATGCAATCTCGATAAACGACGATTCAAGCTCCATAAGCGACCAGGCGAGCTCGGTAAACGACCAGGCGAACTCGATAAATGGTCAGTGCAATGAAGAGCAGCACGAGCTTGCATGAAGTGGTTAACAATAAAAAGCTCAACTAAAATAATTTATTGGTCTTTTTAGTTTCGGCATACGCTTGTACGAATGTAGGAACACCAATGCCTTGTAGTGTGAACTGAGCAGCTGTATTGTTATCGTTTAGGGCAGGATTGTTCATTAAAAATCTGCGCCAGGTCAGACTAAAAAGGAGGATCTGAGAACATGATACTAGTTTATTGAATGCCGCATTTGTTATAGTCTTGCTTGCCAGCAGAAAAGGGTGGTACTTGGGAAGAGTCCCGTTACAGTGGCCAGACAGAGAAAGCAGGGTTTCTATAGGCGTCTTACCTTTCCTTCTAGTAACGCTGCTTAGAATTTCAACTGCCTAAAATTGCTGAGGTTCAACATAGTCAATAGTATATCAGTCAATGTAATACACACGTAAATTATTCACGTTATAGAAATTAACTAGTGCAGTCGCAGTTGACTACTGCAAGTAATATGTTTAACTATATCAATGCGTTGGCATTTGAGGATACGTCAGGCTGGTAATGACAGCAGACCTCTTGAGCATGCTATCAATGAAACGCAGTAGGTAAGGCTCATATGGCGAACATAACAGAGAAATGCGTATTTTTAATCAGTACTTCTAATTTGATTATGACTTGTATATGCCCGTATTTGTGGCAAAGTAGCTTACTCCTGAATTATTTCAAACAATCATTTATTACTCAAGTCGAGTGTATGTTAAATATGAATCTGTCGGAGTGCTGGTGGGTTCCGGCAATGGAATAAATAATAGGTTAAACAAGTTGTTCCACAGTGCACTTCTCGTCCGCCTCGTGGAAGCCAATTTTTGTGTACACTGCATGATGGAAGCCGTGCATTGCATGACGCATAATAAGGTAGCAAATTTCGTATTGGGCATATCATACCTTGCGTATAGAACTTCATGTCCACTTGACACATCTTAGCTTCCATTGTTTAATAAATGTTCTTGATACTCGCGAGTTAACCACAGGTTTAAGCGGCGCTGAAGGTCTTCCGCGAAGAATGGGGGTACCCGCAACCAGATACACCAATCGGTTGCGGCTGCTTCGGTGAACGCCCATAACCGGTTTAATATACGTTGCCTTCAGGCGGTCGAGTTCGTTAAAGCTCGAGGCTCTGAGATGTTCCCCGATAAGTTCGATCACATAGTTTGCTGTAGGGGCAACTTTCAGATCAAATCATTTAAAAGCCGTTTACAGTAAGAGGAGTTGCGGATTCTCAATTCAGTAGGTGGCAATCAGCGCCTTACGGACCTTTGTCTCTATATATCTGGAGAACGAGGTACCGCTCAGCGTAAGTTCTTAGCTTGAATATGACAAACATGTTTGGCAAATTCAAATAGGCTGGCCGGGAAGCTTTATGGTATCAGCTGTTGAGAGGCGTCCCCCACCACGGAACTTCTTTGCCTTGGCCTTTGAAATATTTATCTCCAGTGAAGTATCGCAAACTTTACAAGAGTGACCAACGCGTGCTGAATAAAGAGGCGACCTTCAGAGTAGATAGCAGAATCATAAGCGTAATGAATAAGCTTGCACTGATGGATGCCTCTTCTTCACAACCGCCGACAGCTCACTGACAATTTCAGAAAACAGAATTAGATAAGGTGACGGGCGGCAAACTCCTCTTTTTTTGACTCAATGAGCAGTTCTAGAAAGGCCTTGGCGTTCAAATGAGATATAGATAAAATTAATTCTTGAAGTTTAGTGATTGAGCCTAAGAATGCGGCCTGGGCCAGATCGGTTGCACGTCGGATTCCTATACATCCGGCTGATGTGGGAAAGGTAGCCTGGTTTCGACTTGCCCCGTCCAAATTAAAATGTAACACCCGCTTCACGCACTGTCTCAGCTTCTCGTCAAATTGTTGTAGAATGCCCCTATTGTTGTAGAATGAACGAAATTAGGCATGCAACTCTTTCCTGTGTCTGGCGAACCCATAAGTCTGGCATTATGTTGCATGAACCAGCTTCTGGGCCTTAGTTGGGGTATTATAGTACCACTTGCGGACCCTATTGTAGAAATCGGTCATCTCAGGACGGTAACGGGCAAGAAAGAATAATTGCTTCGCTTACTTTTAAGCTTCGTAGCACTGTCTGTTGAACCACAGTTTTGAGCGCCGAGTGATGGAGCTACGCAACTCTAGATTATTGTAGTCGGTGTTTCGCAAAGACTTTACATGCCGAGGTCACCCGACTCGAAGTTCAGTGTCCTAGTCAAACGGTTGATGCGATCTGGATCTAGCAATTTTCCGACGTATTCATTTTTGTCGTAGAGCCGTTTGTGCGTAACTTGAATAGCAAAGTTATCGGGAAGTGCGGCCTTCTGCCAGAACCTGTAATATTGCTTGCATATCCACAATGTTGTCGCCAAAAATATCGATTGTTGATGATCCTTGGTGTCCTTTAAAGGTATGCTGTGCTGGTCTGTGATCACCCACATACTAAATTGGTCTTCGTGCGCCCGGGTGGTCGAGACGACATTTTACGTCGCCTGCCAAGACTGTTGGCTTATTTAAATCCATTGCAAATAGGACTTGCACCATACGATCGACAAACCGGTATAAATCTTCTTGTGGGCTAGAATATACGGTAACTATGTTGATTTCATCTGCCCTAAGAACCACAGAGTTGTCTTCACTTAACTTAGTCAAAACGGCTACCAAAGGTTTCTTAATAGTGGTTTCGGTTTCGATTTGAGCGGTCGTACGAAAGCGGAGCTCATGAGAAAAGCGGAAAAACGCAAATTTTGGTTTGGAAAATCTCGTCGACCCGCGGTGCAACGGTCGCGACCTAGTCCTCAGAGCACAAATACAAGTAGTTCAACAAGTTCTTAAAATGAAAACCAAGAATTTTCCAAATCTTGTTTTTAATTTTTCGTTATTCGGATATACTCCCCGAGAAGCTCAATACACTTTTTCCACCGAGATTTCAGAGCATGTATACCTCTTGAGTAGAAGTCCGCGTCTTTAGACTGATAATAGGCATTGACAGCAGCCTTAACCTATTCATTGCTGGAAAAACGCTTTCCACCAAGACTATTCTTTAAATGTCCGAAGAGGAGATAATCAGAGGGGGTCAGGTCTGGAGAATAGGAAGGTTGTTCAATAAGCTCGAACCTCAGTTGGGCCAGTTTTGCCGATGCTTGCCGCGACTTGTGTGCAGGAGGATTGTCCTGGTGGACAACCTTCTTCTGCAAAGCGGGCCGTTTCACGATGAGTTCTTGCTTCAGGCAGTCCAACAGTCTTGCATAATATTCTCTCGTCATCTTTTCACCGCTCTCAAGGTAGTCGATCAGAATTATTCCACGTTGGTCCCAAAAACCGTAGACATCATCTTTTCGGCCGATGCCGTTGTTCGCACCCTCTTCGGAGGTCCTTCACCAGGTGCACACTATTGGCGAGATGCTTCTGGGTCTCGGAAGTGTAGTGATGGACCCAGCTTTCATCGACGGTCACGAATCTGCGCCAAAAATCCGACGGATTTTTCGACATCTTGGCCAAATTGTGCTGTGAAGCGGAAACACGCGCATCTTTTTGGCCTTGGTTGAACAATTACCCGTTTTGCACTGAGCTTTTTCATCTTTAAGTTCTCGTGCAGGATGAAATGCACACTACCCAAACTGATACCCAAGGCCTCCGCTATCTCCCTAATGTTTACTCGCTTATCTGCGGCAAAGATTTTCCGCACTTTTTCCAAGTTTTCCTCATCAGTTGCCGTTTTTGGGCGTCCTGAACGTAGTTCATCCTCGGTGCTCCTGCGACCTAATTTTAATTCATTAATTCAGTTGGAAACAGTGGCAAAACATGGCGCAGAGTCACCGTACACCTCGTCGAACTCAGTTTTCACTTGGGTCGCATGCCAACCTTTGAAATAAAAATGCTTTATAACCACTCGAAACCCTTTTTTTCTCAATTTTTCAAAATCACGCCGATACGTTGCACGGGAAAAGCGATCAAACGAAATCGCAACGGCCAATCACCATAATATTTTGACTGCTAGTAGTCGAAAAGTTGCCGTTTCCAATAGCGGAGAAAGCGCGCGCCATTCAAATTCTTAAAAACTCATTTTACCTTTTAGAACCTGTTGAACTACCTGTATTAGTGTGCAAGTGTTTTATTTTAAGTTTCTGTGGAAAAAGGACCACCTGCTAGTACAGTGAGGTGCGTTCGGCTATAACGATCGATTCAAACGGGGTCATACACCGCCAGGTAGACAAAGAAAAAGAGGATTATTTGCAAGGCGTATGGTCGTACAAGTAATACGTAAAGCAACGAAGTAGCAAAACGCTCTAGGGCAATAGATATCCGATACCCACCCACTACTCTCCCCCTTCAATCGTTTGAAGTTATGCTTATGCAGTTCCCGATCGATTGGGGGATTAGGACATGACTGGTTTTTAGTGGGTTGGAGCCCCACACTACCGACCCACACTTGCAGACGAGTTTCCTGCGGTGGTGTCCGCGTGTGCGTACCGCATTTCCCAGTTAGTCCTTAAAAAAAAAAAAGTCTCCCGCCCTCGTTCAAACTTAACTAGCAACAAACCATTCTCCAGCTTCGATTTCAACTCCCGGAAAGCCTCGACGCATTCTTGGTTCCACTCAAATATCACACCGTTTTTAGCAACGCGCTAATTGGCACCGCAATTGTTGCAAAGCCTTTTACAAAACGCCGAAAGAAACTTGCAAGTCCGAGGAATCGCCTTACTTCGGTAGCGCTCGTTGGTTCGGGAAAGTCAGCAATCGCTTGCAACTTCCTGCTGCCTGGCCTCACGCCTGCCTGAGACAACGTGAACCCAAGAAATTCGACCTGCGGCATCATAAACCGGCATTTCTCTAACCGAACTGTCAACTTTGCTTTTACTAACGCTTGTAGTATTCGCTCGATGTGTTGCAGTGTTCATCATATTTATCCGCCACTGTTATCATGTCATCCATTAAGGGAAACGCTATATTATCTCCAATATCGTCTTTAATCTTCGTTATCAGTTGCTGGAACGTGGCTGGAGCATTCACCAGGCCCATCATCATCACCGTTGGTTCGTATACTCCGTCTGCAGTCACGAACGCTGCCTTTGCCGCCGCTTCCGGTGCCATGGGTATTTGAAAATAACTCCAAGCGAGGTCAAACATCGTATATAGGCGCCGGCCTCCAACTGCATCGAGAATATCGTCTATCAGTGGTACTGGGTAATTAACCCGTACTGTTTGTCGATTCAACTTGCGGAAATCGACCACCATACGGTAGTCTCCGTTCTTCTTCTTCACCAACAACACAGGACTCGCATAGGGCGATTGCGACGGCCGTATCATTCCCGAGTCACACATCTTTTTTCGCGCAATGCCTCTCGCTCTACGAACGACAGCCGATATGGCATAGAGCTCACAGGTTTGCTGCCCGGTATTTCCACAATATCAAACTCGGCAAGAGGTCCTAGAGTCTTCATTGATGTTGCGACCACCGTACGGTACCGATTCAACACCTGCTGTACAACTGGTAATGCTTTGTCAACATCAGCTGCCCTTGCTTCCACCCGATGGCAAATATCTTCGTCCGATAGGACACACCCTCGCTTCACTAGAGTTGTCTTCTTTAATCTTAGCTCGCTCTGACCGTAGTTAACCTACAGGCACGACCGCATTGCCTGCCTCAACATCGCAGAGCATACCATATGACACTCTCTCTTCTTCTATTAGCACAGGCCCTGTTACCGTTCCTTCTGGCTGGACCATCACCAAACTTACACTCCGAGGACTGCCGTCCTCCGCGCAGAGGCCTGGGGGTTCAAGAATGCGCGGACGACCGCACGACCTAAGGGCTCTGCTAAAGGTATCATTAATAGCGGCATGTCTCGAGCGTCGTCCTGCACTAATAATGCACAATAGTCCGTGATGTCCTAGTTTATCGACGGGGTGACCACATTGGCACCGATGAGGGCTAACTATGTCTGCCCTTAGTCGTAAGCCTACTGCTATGCAAGTCGACTCGTCATCAAGAAGGGTACCTATAGGGGCACTGGGAAGCGCGTGTAACCAGGCCCCTGAATCCTTGGCGGATACGGCGTTTAAGCGAGCTCTGGCTGTGTCGTCGGCAGCTTCGTTAAAGAGACGTCGTTGTACCTCGTCGTGCAGAGGGGAACTCCAGTCACGCTGGGACAGTACGTTTTCAGGCCTACCCCCACAGCGCGCCTCAAGGTTCTCTTGAAGATGGGCTAAGCGGTTTCTAAACTGGTCGACTCCCGCTGAATCTAAAAGAGGGGTTGCCCTGTTTTCCGCGCTTAGCATCGACGAAAGTTGTTTAATGGTGTATCATGGCGGTCTGAACACCGTATTTGAATAACTGCTAACAGTAGTGTAAATGCGAATCATTTAGTCCTATTAAACATTTAACTCCTTGTTGTACGATATGACGCATAAGATTTCTCGATTTAATTTCAGTGGCAACAAAGTATAACAGCTTTCGCGCTTGTCTCATCAGGATGCAAGCACCTGTGATGCGTCTTCTTCGAGAGAGAAACGAAGACTGCGTAGCGTCGGCTTGTCCAGAAGAGGCGGTGGCAGGCAGGTCCAACCTTGATGTCAATGGCGTCCGAAACCTTCAATGGGTGTACCATTGAAGGTTTCGGGCATTTTTATTTCCCATCTGACTGAGCACGGTATATATACAGGGTCATTACCCAGATTAAGGAAAGTCATTAAAAGTCGATATTTTACGTTAACTCGTTTTCATGAAAAATCGTTAAATTTTTCCATTGCGACCAAAAATGTACGTCCAAAAGACCACTTCCACGCAATAGCAAATTTAATGGCCATCAATTTCGTACCAAGGTCATGGTGCTGCGTTACGTAGTTATCAAGTCACTAAGCGTTTTCGACAGTCATAGTTGTTATGTTTTACGTGCAAGTTTTCAAAACAGGCTCTCGTCAAATATATGAGAAATTCTCGGAAGGCCCGCACGATGTTTTCGTCGGGTGACACATAACGAGGTACCCGTAAAGCAGAATATTTTTAGTCTGAGTATCGTGCATTATCCTTTATGAGGACTCGTGATCTAAGCCCAGGGTCTTTTTAGCGATAGATATGCTATGTTAGAGTCTTCGTCAATCACTACCCTCACACGAGCCGCATCTTCATCGTTCGTTGCAGTGCTTGGGCATTCTTAACGGGGTTTATCGTACAGATTGAAATGTCAACTTCGAAGTTCTATACACTCTTCAGGTATGGGACTATATTCGCAATGATTAAGCGAGGATCGTCAACGAGGATCGAAATCCACAAGTTTGAACGCTTTTGCACGCACGCTTCTTCTTGTAGCCAAAGAGTAAGCTGCCTATTGGATCGAAGAGTTTTGGCGTAAATATGCGCCATTGTGCTGCTTGTCCATAAACCTAAATATATGATGAAGTATAGACTCAAAATAAATGCATTATTGTAATGCTCGAACGTTCGCGTCTAATTGTAATTGGATCTCATAAAAAGCACGGTTTGATTACCCCGAGCATTCAAGCCAGTAAAACTTGAAAGCTAACTATTAGCTCTATAGTGTACGCTCATATCTGATTGGTCACTGATCTAATATGCGAACGAATAATCGTATGAGTGAAATAATGCTTGTACAAAAATGTATTTAATTGACAGAATTGAGATAAATAAACACATGTTTGCCTGGCGTGTAGCCAGAGAATCGCGCAACGTGGCGGCCTTCTTGCATCTCAGCTGCCTTTCACCATTTATTCGGGCAATAAAGGCATTTCAATTGTATTCTAAAAAATATATTTTAGCTATCATAGTATTTGCTGCACGACTAAATTCGGTTGGCTTCACATCGATATCTGCTCACAAGAATAAACACGAGATTTCCAACAAATAGTTCGTCTGAAGCAGGGAAAACGCACTGTAAGCAACATAAAGTATGTTTTGCCATATATATATATATATATATATATATATATATTCGGATTTTTGATCCATGTTTAAAGATATCGTTATACCGAAAAACTTTTATTGAATGTTGTACTGCCCACTTTGGTCAACGACCTTAGCCCATTGTTCAGGCAAGCTCATGATTCCATCCCTCCAGAAGGTTGTGTACTGGCTCTCCAAGAAATAGTCTAAATGCGTTTTAACACTTTCCAAAGAATCGAATTCTTTGCCATTAAAGGCATTTTGGAGGGACTAAAACAGATGCTAATTCGATAGAATAGGATCTGGACTGTACGCAGGATGTGGCAAATTATCCCGTCCAAACTCCATGAACTTTTTCGTCGTGAGCAAATTTAAGTGAGGTATTGCGTTGTCCTGGTGGAAAGTCACTCCTCGTGTGATCGCTAATTCCGACCGCTTCTGATCAACTGCCTTCATCAATTGTCCAGCTCTTAACAGTATTTTATCGTATTAATAATTTCATTTAGTTGTTATGCTCATAAAAGATCACCCCCTTTGCATCCCACCAAACACTTAACATCACTTTCCCTGAAAGGATCGGGGCTTGGCAGTTGCTTGGAGCTCACACCCTTTTAAGACCACGTCCTGCTATGGACGAGTTCGTATAGGGCCACCGTCACCGTGGTGCAGAGAAAGGGGCGATCTTCGTTCTGTTTTAAGAGCTGATCGTACAGTAAGACGCTTTTCCTGTTGGCGATTGCTGAGCGCGTGCGGCACCCATACATCCAACTTGCTGACGACTCCCTTTTTTTTCTTTCCGGAACGGAATAAAATGCAATCTAAGTCGTAATTAAGATATGTAAACTGTATGGCGGAGACATGGTAATAGACAGGACAGTTCAAAAGTGGTCTTTGTCCGATTAAGGAACAACGGCTTCCACGTTAACGACCGAGACCGGCCCAGACGCCGTTTGACAGTGGACACGGCCGCATTTACAACAATGGTCAAACCACACACCTCTCGCTGCGTAAGATTCGTGGCCATCTGTTCAGACGCATCTCCATGCCGAGGGATTCTTCAGCAAGTTGGATGTATAGGTGCCGCAATCGCCAACAGGAAAAGCGTGAGCCGGTAAGCTCTTTGGGCCTCACAAAGAAGCATGGCAATGAGAGTTTGTCGGACTTACAGAACCGTCAATGCAGACGTACTGATTGACCCTGCACGCCCGCTTCCTTGGGATCTGTTAGCGGGGAAAAGAAGTTGAAGAAGACGCGAAGCGAATTTAACGTGGGCGGCAGCATGCGAATTCACATTTCGTGCATGGGCTTTCGAATGGACCAACCTTTCTTCTGACGATCACAGCGGTAAATGGACGCGATCAGTCATCCCAAATTTAAAAGTTTGGTATGAAGGGCCTAGACAGGGGCCGCTCACATTTCACGCAAGACAGGTTTTAACTGGCCATGGACAGTTTCAGCCATATATGAGAAAAAATTGGCAAGACGACAGTGGACACCTGCGTGTTATGCACATCAGGACAACCCGACACAGTCGACCATACAACTGCAACCTGCGCCGCACTCGGGCCGGCGTGACGAGCCTCCTCGTGCGCGATGGCTGGGAAATCAACAGCGAAGATCGTCGCAAGAATGATGACAACATGCACCGACACTACCCGTCAACAACGGCGACGGATGGGCGTAAAAGCATTTGTTCCTCCTTAAAAAAGAAAAAGCGTGTGCTACTATGCGACCAGCTCCTAAATAAGAACGAAGATCGTCCTTTCTCCGCACCACGGTGACGATGGCTCTATAAGAACTTGCCCACAGAAGGACGTGACTTAAAAGGGGTGCGAGCCTAAGGTAGTTGAACAAAGTGGGCAATACAACATTCAATAAAAGCCTTCCGGAATGACGATATGTGTCTTCAAAAGTGGCTGAGAAATCCGAATATATATGGTAATACACTTTACATATCTTAATTACGACTTGAGTTGCATTTCCTTTACGGAAAGAAGAAAGCATTAAAGGCCGAAAATGCACATTTAGTTCTGCCATTTTTACTCGAGCGTTACAGTTCGCGTGAGTTATTGAGTTATTAATAGAAAATTCGAACGATTGCCACTGTATAATTCAGCGCAGGTCTGTTTTTTACCGCCATGTAAACAAACAACCCTCTCCCAGCAGGTTTCGTCTTCCCCCGGGGTCTACGCAGTGCGGCGCGCACAATTACACGAACGGACTATAGAAGGACCCAATATATATATATATATATATATATATTATATAATATATATATTATATGATATATATATATATAATATATATATATATATATGTAAGCGGCGTTACTAGGGTCAAAGAAGACATCAGGTTGTGTTACTAACTTATTCCAACGCCGATTTACCGGCCGTCCTACGGCTTCTCTCTGGCACACCGCCGAACTCGCCCGACCTTACATGCGGCACGTAGTTCGCTCTGCGTCCTCCTCCTGCACGGTCTCTCCGCCGACTATATCTCTCACTAATAACTGCTGCAGGCGCAGTTGGTGTATCTCCGTCAGCGACCACTAGAGGGAGCTGACGGATGTCAATCATGACATGCACATTTTAGCTTTAAGCTGCTCTTTCTCTCCTCAGTAACATTATCAATCATCGTCATCTGTTTCCCACTCATGTAATCATCTCTATACTATTACTATATCCCTGTACCTGACATAATATATATATATATATATATATATATATATATATATATATATATATATATATATATATATATAATTTAAATTTAACTGGTTAATATGCTATTGTAAACTATTTTTTTAATTGGTACAAAATAGTTTACGATAGCATAATAACTGCTGTCGTTATTATGCTATCGTAAACTCGGCGTATGTATATCAGCATAATAACCAGTTAAGTTAAAGCAAGCAAAGTTTAAATTAACTGGTTACTATGCTATCAAACAGTATTTTATCGTATTAATCATTTCTAAACTATTTTATTTTTTAATTGGTACACGCCTGTTTAGCCTATTGCGGTGCATTCTATTGTGATATTGGGGTTTCAATATATATATATATATATATATATATGTATAATTTCTCAAATCAACATCTTGCTTTTTTTCATATATTTATTAATACGAGTTGATCCTTTTGGCGTCGTTGACGTTCTGAGTCTCTCCCTCCCCTTCGTGTAGCTACTTTGTTGTGCCTCTACAAGATTCGTACAGATAACAGCAAAAGTGGGGGAGAATTGGAGAAGGGGGAAGGAGAACCAGCCATAAAGGTAGAGAAAAATGTTCAGCGAACATGTTGCGATGTGCACTCTGACGTCGGCTCCAGAGGAGGTCGGGTGGCGGAAAAGTGGTAACGTGGACGACGTGAGACGTCGTAGGTTGCGGCAGTGTAGCCGCTTGAGCGGTTGAAAGCCATTTAGTTGTACTCTGTGGGACCCTCTACTACTCTAGGCAGAAGATGACATTCTCTGCTTACACTATGAATAAACATAATTACGCAGGTTTTGGTCTTAGGCCTGCTATGTAGTGGATAAGGGTTGGCACCCTATTTTTAGTCGAGCCCGGCGGCGTGGTGGCATGCGTTTGCGCTTCGCGACCGGAGGAGACACATGGGTGCGCGGGTTCGAACCACACCGTTGCACATTTGTATTTATGGGGGTCCGTCTATGAAGCAATGCGCAAAGCAGTCCCATGGACTTTAAATCTTGGCTGAGAGTCAGTCCCGAAAGGATTGTTACCCTATTTTTAAGCTCTGAAATTTGCGTCAAGGCCTGTAAAAACTTATTGGCTCTGGGGTACAAACTAAAAGCTCTGGTCACTAAGCCTGTCGTATGTGACGCTAACCGAGTTTGTAAGATGAAGTGCGAATGGCGATATAGCAGTGCTCAGCATGCTCCTGTATGTCTCGAACGCGTTCGATACTCTACGTAGGTCGTAGGTCTTTAATTAATCGTTTAGTCGTTTGGATGTAGACAGATGAACCGATAGGCCATTTGCATAGTTTCTCCAAACTAATAACCAAAGTAGAGGTCTTTTCGTCTCGAAGTTTAGCAGAGCTTCTCTATCGACGCGCCTTAGAAACGTTTACGTTTGCAGATGACCCAAAGAAGGAAGGATATCGTAACATAAAACCGATCGTTTTAAGACAGCGCTTTAAGTTGCATATAAATGGCAATAAGTGCCTAGCTAGACGTCTCGCGCCGGCTGCTGTAACGCGTTACGGTATGCATGTTGCTTCGCGCAGAAACTGTTGAACCTCGAACGAACAATCAAAAAATAGACTCAACGCTCGCCCGACATAGGATCATATATATATATATATATATATATATCCATTCACAGCGGCTCGTTTTTTTTATCTAGTTAGGCTGATACTGATGCTGGTAATTATAGGATGCGTATTTATCGCTAAAATACAGCAAGCATTACGTATCAATGCGATGACGCAAATTAGATCAAAAGCACTCTTTCATTCGTCGCAATTGTTACATGCATTTTATTTCTCATAGATCTTGCCAGATTCCTAAACTGATTGATTGATTTATTCGCTTGATAGGTGTGTGTACACATATCACCCTTTATATCAGGGGCGCATAACGCTGCAGCTATTAATTATCTATGTTGTAGTCCGCCGATTTTTGCCTTTATGTGCTGAGCACCTTCCATCGGGATAGTCTCTGCTTTGTAATCTCAACCTGTGCCTTTTCTGCATCCTTACCTAATCCTAGCGCTTCCCCTAATTTTAGATCCCTAACCCCTCCTAATTGCTCACATTCCCTAACCAGATGATCTATCGTTTCTTCTCTTTTACCGCATATCCGACACATCGTTGTTTCTAATTTCTCGTAGCAATTTCGCTGCACCCTCGTGTCTAACATACCGGCTCTCGCATCCGCTAACAGCCCGCTGCCTCTTGTATTATCATATAACCATGCTACTTCACCCGTTTCCGATTTTATATTCCCGTATACTTCCTTTAAACTAGTTTTCCGCATAAGTGCTGTCCGCCACTTCTCTGTGTATGCTGTTTTTACCCTACTTTTAATTTGCCCACTGGACATAACCGTGTCTGCCCATTGTTTACTACTAAGTCCTATTTGTCTTGCCGCAAATTCCACCCTCCTGTCCCATTTTGTTTTAACTCCCATTGCCCCTTTTACCCATTGTATCTTTTTAACCCATCGTTCGTTATTCAATGTCCTAATTCTACTACAGTATCTCAGCTTACTTTGCACTTCTCTTTCAATGAATTTGGACATACCGCCTTCCCCTTCGAGAAACTCTCTGCTACAATTAAAGCGGCATCCCAATGAGAATCGAATTACTTCTCTTTGTATCCCTTCTAACTTTTTCCATAAACCCGAGCTATGCACTAGCACAGCGTTTCCAAAGGTCAGCCCTGGAACATACATTGCCTTCCATATGTCTCTTGTAACTACACATCTATTGAACCCCCATAGACTCTTGCACCTTACCGAATTCCTACCCTGTCTGCTTTCTTTACTCTTAATATTTCTTCCTCCTTCATTAATTCTCCCTTGGACGCTATAATTACACCTAGATATTTATATTGATCCCGATACCCTAACTCCTTTCCCTGCAACCTTAGCTTCCGCTCCATTGTAACCCCCGAAAACACTAAGACAGCGCTCTTCTTTTCGTTAAATATCATATCTAGCTCATCTGCTGCCTTCCCACAGGCAGTCAATCATTCCTTGAACCTCTTCTACGCTCCTTGCTAAAATAACCATATCATCCGCAAACAACAGAAGAGGAATTCTAATGAAGGTTTCTTTTTCACCGATCTGCCACCCCAACCCGGTGTTATTTACCTTTCTAGCAATTCTTTCTATATATATTAGAAAAAGAATTGATGATAAAGGGCATCCCTGTCTCACTCCTTTAGCAACACTATATTCACTCGATTCCCCCTCCTTTCGTTTAATCATTACTGTGTTTTCCCTATAAATTTCCTCCAGTAAGCCTATCCAACTTACGTCAAATCCTTCTTCTGCCATAAATTTGTACAGTGTATCTCTATTTACCATATCTATATTAACTGCTGTTATGTAGAGCACCCGATTTTTTCTTAACGTCTACAAGTCTATAAGTATTCTATCATGCAACGCTTAATTACGTGATTTTGTATGTGAACTTGGCCAAAGCTGGAACAGAATCTGCAACTAGAACTAGTACATAATTTAAGTTAGATGGTAGATGAAGGCGCTGGGGAAGTTAGATATTTAAAAACGTTCTACGTTTGAAGGTAGAGTAAAGTTCAGCAGCATGCCAATACAAGGCTCTTAGGAAGCTTCAAGTCGATTTAAAGTAGTTCTTTGAGTTTCCTTTAAAAAAGTATACTCATCTACAAATTGATTCTCAGCAATAGCAACAAACTGGGGCAGTTGCATGCAAGAGTTTCACTACGAAGTTTGCACTTGAATCATTTACCATGTCACCTGCGTTGAAACAGGCAAGGAATGCAAAGGTAATCAAACGTGCCGAACCTACGAGTCCATTCGAATGTCGATCAAGTTATGCAAAATGTACGAAGAAATCATGGATACTAGAAGTCTTATTATGGTCTGCTATATATATATATATATATATATATATTGTTGCATTTCTATAGTGAGAGCCGTATCTGCCGCCGTAGTTGAGCATATTTGTAGCGGCGGTAGCTTAGGCAGCTAATGCACCGTTCGAAAGGCGGCGTTGCCATGGCAACTATGGTTAGCAAAACTATCGCAGATTCGAGCCCCGGCCGTGCTGGTTGTATTTATGGACGTGGTTGTCATTGCCCTGCTGCTACATACCTCTGTTGGAGAAAGCCTATATAAATCCAGTTCGAGAACGCGATGACTATAGATGCATTTAGACGACATCGTGCCACAGGCCCATTACGAGCGTCTAACATGTGGTTGTCAGAGCGTAAAAAAAAAATAAAAAAATATTCGAATCACATTTATTTGCGCGTGCAACCAATGGCCGCGACACTCATCTTGAGCGGCAACCCAACGGTCACCACTGATCGAGCTCAGTGGTACAAACATCACTATCGTCATCGCAGCAATGAAGCGTCAACGAGATGGTAGCTAACTAAGTAAGGCAAAGTACTCGTATGTATGCCTTCTTCCCTTGGCGTAGAAAATACGGTAATTCGGGGCAGCAGCGATATAGACAAAATTAACGACGCACAAATAAAATAGCTAATTGTATTGACTGACGTTCCTGTAAGCGTCAATATTTTTTTTGATAGTCAAATTTGCTGCAGTTTCTTTTCAATATAATACATTATGTCTATGTTACACGCATCGCGATGGATTAGCTAAGCCAATATGCGTACTGGGCGCGTATTGTGGCTGTCACGTATCCGTTTCGATGAGGTCAGGCCGACACCACTTCAGAAGTGTGCCCCGAACGGAGGCAGCGTTTCCACGTTGTATATCAAGATCCAGACGTTGTCTGAAAAAGCGTCAATATTGTTAGATTGCACATTGCGTTGCAATTATATGCTAGATAAAGATACAACCTCATCAAGGCAACATAACGTAGTATACAAAAGTAGTCGTATAGTAACTAAATACAATCGTTTCTGATACGTTTCTTTATTTCGACTTCGACTGCTCAACGAATATTGCATGACTACCTGATGCATGCTTTCGTTCGCACCAGCTCCTAGTAGGGCTCTGCTTCGTCTCGCTTCGAGCCAGGTTAGCAGGTGTTCCCGCTGTTGCTACTACTGCCCTCGATGAGGTCAAGCGCGCTCACCACGAGACGTCTTTCTTATCGCCCTGCCCCAAATCGACAATGCCGCTGGTCGATAGCAACTCTGGAGGAGGCGGTAACTTCCGAACGGCTGCAATGCGAAACGCAAACGATCTCTCTGTCTCACTCGTCCGCCCCGACGCGCCAAAGGCGAGATGTGGGCGTTTTTAGAACAACCATCTGCTTCGACATATTGCCCCTCCTCGTCCTTTGCGTTCCACCGTGGCCTGAGTTTTGCCGCCCGCCGGCTTTTGGTTAACTGAACAAGTACTTTAACGGAATAGGCTGACCTGCAGCGTGACGATCATGGCGAACACACTGACACGCCCAACGGCTTGTACAGAAGCATAATTTGAGCAATAGCTTTTTGCTACTTCGCGCTTTCAATAATGATGCCAGACGAAAAACACAACTATCAAACTTAGTAAATTATCACAGTGGACTGCCTTGCATGATAGTGCCGTTGTTGACGCACGCTGACGCGTCTATCTTAACCACTCTTTGTTGTCAGACGTTTGGTCGGGTCATGGATTTTGGCGCGTCGTTTGGACAAGCGTATGTGCCTAAAGCAGCAATAGAGACATCATACTTGTCTAGATAATGGCACCCCCAGAGCATCCCAGACAAGTTCGACGAGGGAAGTTTCAGGCCGGCCGGTAGCAATGTTGCTCTTGTTGCAAACGATGATCAATGACACTACTTTGATAAGATCGGTCGAATAGAAAGAGTTCGTGCCAATGACCAATTCGTGCCCTGTGTCAGAGGATTGCCCCGAACCTTCTCTGTCGCCGCTGCTATTGCCGGTACAGCAGGGAGCAATCCACATGTCGTGTATTTGCTTGATTCGTGTCATCATGTTAAAGAGATAGTTTTGCCCTCACTATCACGACTATTATCATCATCACCACTGGTAGCTTATCCGAGAGAGGGCCGCTTGCTCGGTCACGGGACTGAGCAGCCGCTAGCTCTGACTGCCTCTTATCTCAAACCTGGGGAAAGAAGCGAAGCCGCAGACACAGACCGGCGAGGGGTTCGGGGGTGGGGTCGCTCGGGGAGGGGAGTGTCGCCGCATTTATTAGGAGAGCCTGGCGACAGTCCTTCATCACTTGCTCTTGAGCTGCTCTTCTGGTGCACATCGCTTACACTGTGTAGAGTCTTCAGCGAAAATCAGCGGTACAGAAGATCACTCACGGAGTTTTAGAGGTTCCATAGGTGCGTGCACAAGCTCTATCGTGCTTCCAATATGTTCACGCAGGCTCCGAGCTCTTCTTCCAGTGTGGGCGAGCCCGTCCGCCGGGTGAATACCGTCAGGTTACGCCCGCTCTTCGATCTTTACGACGAACAGGTATGTTAAAAGCTCCGGACTCGAGTGGATAGTTACAGACATACTGCAATTTGGCCGGTTCTGGACAGCCCTGAAACCAAACTTCAATCATAGGTACTTCGGTTAATGACAATTACGGTATACCGCGCACTCCATCGTCTCTCATTTTACATGGCCTTCATAACGACGTATTGGAATTCTAGCATGCTCTCGTGCAAAGTTGATAGTAGCAGACGTATAATAACTACATATATGATATGCTTGAAGATTTAAAACAGCAATGTCCACTCGCGAGGAAATTCAATGAGATTTCTGATAACTTTTATTCATGGAGATCATTTTAGAAAGCCCTTTTTAGCCACGTTTAGTCTGGTATGCTGAGTGCGTTTTTATTATTAGCTACTCATACACTCGAAGGATGTCTACTGTATGATGTTAGTTTTTGAGCTAGATATTGTGTTTGATGTGTGGGTCAAGCAGCACGACTAACGTAATCTTAATTTGTGTGCCTGTGTGTCATTGGCAATATTTGGGGACTGTGGTGGTTCATCAGCCAACTCGAAGAATGGACTACACGGAGTCTTTCCCTGCGATGAACACGGGCAATGAACAGGAGGAGGAAGACAGCAACTACAACAATCCTTTTATTGTGCGCGACGTGTACGTGAAAGAGTTCTTCGCAGGCGAAGAAATCACGTTTCTCTTTGGGTTTCCCACGTTTCCGGGATACAACAATAAGTGCGATTTTGTATCGGTTGTTCCGGTCGACAGTTTCGGGTGCCGTCAAGTTCACCCCGCAAAAATTGGCAGACAACTGTACCGTTCTGCAAAGACTGTTCCGAAGCCTCTATCCATTGGAAATACGTCGGTCATGAGACGCAGTTTGTGGAAACGCACAGACGAAGTACATGGCGACTGGGGCTTTAGCGCGTCATTTGAAGGTAAGGCACTTTTATCTACATGTACGCGGCAAGCGTCACAATTACTATCATAGGTAGTGCTTTTTAAAATTGCCACTCCTATTGTTTTCGTTGATTGTGATCCGATTTCATGAGTTCTGAATAGTTCCTTTTTCACGCTGTAGTAATATCGGGATAATATCATCGTTATAAATATATTCATTTAAATCGTATACATACACACTCATAATTATATTGGCATGCGTGTTTGATGGCTGACTTGCAGTGGACTGGCTTGTAGCGCTACGCCCGAACATGCCAAAGGATGGTATGATGTTCAAAGCTCAATACGTGTCGGCCTCAAACGACTGGAATGTCATCATGGAAAGCGAGGTTTTCCTCGTTTATCCCGTTCAGCGCGCTGAAATGGGAACTAGCCTGTTTGGGGCGGTTGCCTACCCTCCTAAGTCCTGGGACCGTGAAGACGACAGCATTGATGAAGTTGATGGTCTTCGCCCTGCAAGCTTAATAAACGATCAGGAAAGCTCGATAAACGATCAGGCGAGCTTGGCAGCTTACTTAAGAGGCCTAGAGACAGAAAACAGGGCGCTCCGAGAGGAAGTGGAGCAACTCAAGCGTCGATTGCGCATTGAGATGGCACAGTGTGACAATATCTTGGAGCAAAAGGACCAGAAGATCCGCCTCCAAGAAAATTGAATGGCGCGTATTAATGAGCGCTACATGGAAGTCATGGAAGAGTGCAAACATTTGTTTGCTTGTGTTGAGAAATACGTCGGTGCAAAAGGCGTCCTAGTCCAGCAGATCGCCAACATAGGGAACGAACTGGAGCAGGTGGTCGCGCGGCTGCGCCAGTGCCACGACGCAAGTCCCGCAACGCACAAGGCCTCGGAAGCATCTTCTTCAGCATCGGCGGCCCTCCTGGAGTCGGGAGCCCATGAAGTGGTTAACAATAAAAAGCTTAACCAAAATAATTTATTGGTCTTTTTAGTTTCGGCATACGCTTTATAGAATGTAGGAACACCAATGCCTTGTAGTGTGAACTGAGCAGCTGTATTGTTATCGTTTAGGGCAGGATTTTTCATTAAAAATCTGCGCCAGGTCAGACTAAAAAGGAGGATCTGAGAACATGATACTAGTTTATTGAATGCCGCATTTGTTATAGTCTTGCTTGCCAGCAGAAAAGGGTGGTACTTGGGAAGAGTCCCGTTACAGTGGCCAGACAGAGAAAGCAGGGTTTCTATAGGCGTCTTACCTTTCCTTCTAGTAACGCTGCTTAGAATTTCAACTGCCTAAAATTGCTGAGGTTCAACATAGTCAATATATATCAGTCAATGTAATACACACGTAAATGATTCACGTTATAGAAATTAACTAGTGCAGTCGCAGTTGACTACGGCAAGCAATATGTTTAACTATATCAATGCGTTGGCATCTGAGGATACGTCAGCCTGGTAATGACAGCAGACCTCTTGAGCATGCTATCAATGAAACGCAGTAGGTAAGGCTCATATGGCGAACATAACAGAGAAATGCGTATTTTTAATCAGTACTTCTAATTTGATTCTGACAAGTATATGCCCGTATTTGTGGCAAAGTAGTTTACTCCTGAATTATTTCAAACAATCATTTATTACTCAAGTCGAGTGTATTTTAAATATGAATCTGTCGGAGTGCTGGTGGGCTCCGGCACTGCAATAGATAATAGGTTGAACAAATTGTTCCACAGTGCACTTCTCGTCCGCCTCGTGGAAGCCAACTTTTGTGTACACTGTATGATGGAAGCCGTGCATTTCATGACGCATAATAAGGTAGCAATTTTTGTATTGGGCATATCATACTTTGCGTCCGATAGAACTTCATGTCCACTTGACACATCTTAGCTTCCCTTGTTTAATAAATGTTCTTGATACTCGCGAGTTAACCGCAGGTTTAAGCGGCGCTGGAGGTCTTCCGCGAGAATGGGGGTACCCGCAACCAGATGCACCAATCGGTTGCGGCTGCTTCGGTGAACGCCCATAACCCGTTTAATATAGGTTGCCTTCAGGCGGTCGAGTTCGTTAAAGCTCGAGGCTCTGAGATGTTCCCCGATAAGTTCGATCACATAGTTTGCTGTAGGGGCAACTTTCAGATCAAATCATTTAAAAGCCGTTTACAGTAAGAGGAGTTGCGGATTCTCAATTCAGTAGGTGGCAATCAGCGCCTTACGGACCTTTGTCTCTATATATCTGGAGAACGAGGTACCGCTTAGCGTAAGTTGTAAGCTTGAATATGAAAACAATTGTTGACAAATTCAAATAGGCTGGCCGGGGAGCTTTATGGTATCAGCTGTTGCAAGCGTCCTCTACGACGGAACTTCTTTGCTTTTGCCTTTGAAATATTTATCTTCAGTGAAGTATCTGTCGTAAGTTTTGCAACAGTGACCAACGCTGACTGAATATAGAAGCGACCTCCAGAGTAGATAGCAGAATCATAAGCGTAATGAATAACTTGCACTGATGGAGGCCTCTTCTTCACGACCGCCGACAGCTCACTGACAATTTCAGAAAACAGAATTGGATTAAGGTGACAGGCGGCGAACTCCTCCTTTTTTGACTCAATGAGCAGTTCTAAAAAGGCCTTGGCGTTCAAAGTAGATATAGATAAAATCAATTCTTGAAGTGTAGTGATTGAGCCTAAGAATGCGGTCTGTGCCAGATCGGTTGCACGTCGGATTCCTAGACCTCCGGCTGATGTGGGAAAGGTAGCCTGGTTTCGACTTGCCCCGTCCAAATTAAAATGTAACACCCACTTCATGCACTGTCTCAGCTTCTCGTCAAATTGTTGTAGAATGCCCCTATTGCTGTAGAATGAACGAAATTAGGCATGCAACTCTTTCCTGTGTCTGGCGAATCCATAAGTCTGGCATTATGTTGCATGGACCAGCTTCTGGGCCTTAGTTGGGGTATTATAGTACCGCTTGCGGACCCTATTGTAGAAATCGGTCATCTCAGGACGGTAACGGGGAAGAAGGAATAATTGCTTCGCTTACTTTTGAGCTTCGTAGCACTGTCTGTTGAACCACAGTTTTGAGCGCCGAGTGGTGGATGGAGCTACGCAACTCTGGATTATTGTAGTCGGTGTTTCGCAAAGACTCTACATGCCGAGGTCACCCGACTCGAAGTTCAGTGTCCTAGTCAAACGGTTAATGCGATCTGGATCTAGCAATTTTCCGACGTATTTCATTTTTGTCGTAGAGCCGTTTGTGCGTAACTTGAATAGCAAAGTTATCGGGAAGTGCGGCCTTCTGCCAGAACCTGTAATATTGCTTGCATATCCACAATGTTGTCGCCAAAAATATCGGTTGTTGATGATCCTTGGTGTCCTTTAAAGGTATGCTGTGCTGGGTCTGTGATCACCCACATACTAAATTGGTCTTCGTGCGCCCGGGTGGTCAAGACGACATTTTACGTCGCCTGCCAAGACTGTTGGCTTATTTAAATCCATTGCAGATAGGACTTGCACCATACGATCGACAAACCGGTATAAATCTCCTTGTGTACTAGAATATACGGTAACTATGTTGATTTCATCTGCCCTAAGAACCACAGTGTTGTCTTCACTTAACTTAGTCAAAACGGCTACCAAAGGTTGATTAATAGTGGTTTCGGTTTCGATTTGAGCGGTCGTACGCAAGCGGAGCTCACGAGGAAAAACGAAAAAACGCAAATTTTGGTTTGGAAAATCTCGTCGACCCCCGCGGTGCAACGGTCGCGACCTAGTCCTCAGAGCACAACTACAAGTAGTTCAACAAGTTCTTAAAATGTAAACCAAGAATTTTCCAAATCTTGTTTTTAATTGTTTGTTATTCGATATACTCCCCGAGAAGCTCAATACACTTTTTCCACCGAGATTTCAGAGCATGTATACCTCTTGAGTAGAAGTCCGCGTTTTTAGACTGATAATAGGCATTGACAGCAGCCTTAACCTATTCATTGCTGAAAAAACGCTTTCCACCAAGACTATTCTTCAAATGTCCGATAATCAGAGGGGGTCAGGTCTGGAGAATAGGAAGGTTGTTCAATAAGTTCGAACCTTAGTTGGGCCAGTTTTGCCGATGCTTGCCGCGACTTGTGTGCAGGAGGATTGTCCTGGTGGACAACCTTCTTCTGCAGAGCGGGCCGTTTCACGATGAGTTCTTGCTTCAGGCAGTCCAACAATCTTGCATAATATTCTCTCGTGATCGTTTCACCGCTATCAAGGTAGTCGATCAGAATTATTCCACGTTGGACCCAAAAACCGTAGCCATCATCTTTTCGGCCGATGCTGTTGTTCGCACCCTCTTCGGAGGTCCTTTACCAGGTGCACACTATTGGCGAGATTCTTCTTGGGTCTCGGAAGTGTAGTGATGGACCCAGCTTTCATCGACGGTCACGAATCTGCGCCAAAAATCCGACGGATTTTTTGACATCTTGGCCAAATTGTGCTGTGAAGCGGAAATACGCGCGTCTTTTTGGCTTTGGTTGAGCAAATGCGTCACCCATTTTGCTCTGAGCTTTTTCATCTTTAAGTTCTTGCGCAGGATGAAATACACACTACCCATCCTGATACTCAAGGCCTCCGCTATCTCCCTAATGTTCTCTCGCTTATCTGCGGCAAAGATTTTCCGCACTTTTTCCACGTTTTTCCTCATCAGTTGCCGTTTTTGGGCGTCCTGAACGTTCATCTTCGGTGTTCCTGCGACCTAAGTTTAATTCATTAATTCAGTTGGAAGCAGTGGCAAAACATGGCGCAGAGTCACCGTACACCTCGTCTAACTCAGTTTTCACTTGGGTCGCATTTCAACCTTTGAAATAAAAATGCTTGATAACCACTCGAAACTCTTTTTCCTCCATTTTTCAAAATCACGCCGATACGTTGCACGGGAAAAGCGATCAAACGAAATCGCAACGGCCAATCACCATAATATTTTGACTGCTAGCAGTCGAAAAGTTGCCGTTTCCAATAGCGGAGAAAGCGCGCGCCATTCGAATTCTGAAAAGCTCATTTTACCCTTTAGAACCTGTTGAACTACCTGTATTAGTGTGCAAGTGTTTTATTTTAAGTTTCTATGGAAAAAGGACCACTTGCGAGTACAGTGAGGTGCGTTCGGCTATAACGATCGATTCAAACGGGGTCATACACCGCCAGGTAGACAAAGAAAAAGAGGATTATTTGCAAGGCGTATGGTCGTACAAGTAATACGTAAAGCAACGAAGTAGCAAAACGCTCTAGGGCAATAGATATCCGATACCCACCCCCACCGAGGGTATCATTTCCTCCACCACCAAGACACCCAAAGCTACCCCTATAATTTTCAACAGTTGTGCTTCTGCCTACCACGGCCACTGTGCGAAAGTCAGTGCGATCCTAATACTGCCGGTATTAGGAAAGCAAAGCTCGACCACGCGTCATTTTTTGGCACTGTAACTCCTGTAATTAATAGACCAATTTAACACTAACGACGCCAGCAGGAAGTCCCAAAAAACACGAACATCTCAGAATAAAAGACTACTTCAGACAGGGGGCACGACTATCTCACTGCGCATCGATACTGAGTGTGTCGAAACATCAGGGCAGAGGCGCCATCAACCGCCATCGAGCGTACAACTGGCACAAAGGACCGTTGCCGTTGTTCCTATGGCACCGACTAAGGCGAGTTCGACATCAGCTGCTGTTCTATAAACTGCGCCAAATCAAACGACAGAAAATGATTGCCGATGTAAGATCTATAAACCAAATTCGCCCTGGCGGGCGGTGACGCTGGAGACGGAGCTGAAGACACTAGCTGAACCGGCCGAACCACAAATAACGACATATAAATAGGACTATAGATATAACTTCTTTTGCATGTGACACTTATTATTTCTGGCAATACACTGTAATGTGAACGGACTTAAGTCACATTGGCATGACCTTGAAACGTTCTTCGCGAGCCTGCCTTGCAAACCCTCTGGGATAGTGTAGTATATGAACTATATACTACGTAGATATTACAGATAGCCATATCAAAAACGAGGCTTCAGGAAGCCGAAACTTGTTCAATTAAATTGTGCAATTATAATAGTTATTACAGCTATAGGTCAGGCTCTCGCGAAGGTGGAGTAGCTTTATATATACGATGTGACTATGACGTTAAAGCGTGAAAGGAGCTGACTTTTGCGATTTTTTTCTGCGAGAGTTAGTGGCGGAGGTGAGTGGTGTGGTAGAGGGAAAATCTCTTTTGATTGGCGCATTCTATCGCCAGCCGTCTGGAAAAACCTCCAATTAATGGATTAATAATTTTAAAGATTAACAGCAAAATATGCTCCTCCTTGGAGATGCTAATATCGATACTCTTTGCAATGACCAAAGCTCTCATGATCTCCAAGAAATACTGTGCTCATTTAACTTTAACTAGTTCATCGGTGTGCCGACGCGAGTTGTCGTAGTGGTGGGAGGGGAGAGCGCTCCACCTACAGCGCCAATTGTATCCCGAAGTTGTCACTCAAAGTGGCTCAATCACGACAACATTCTCCGACCACCAGGCCACTACCGACCACTTGATCGGTCATCAACATCACACGTAAATCGTGTGTGTTGGTAAGCTATAATTATAATTAATATAATGTCTATCTAATCTATGACCAGATAGTGCTAGAGCTCAATAAGACTGATTGATCCGACGTGTACGCAGTAGATGACATCAATCAAGCCTTTGAGTGCTCCAATGCACGAGTAATGACGTCCGTTAACAGCAATAAGGAGGAACTAAGAATTAAAAGTAATCTTGGAATACACAGAAAGCCCGGGTCACCCAGGAAATGCTGGCATTGATAAATAAAAAAATCGGCATTTAAAGAGTTTAAAGCTAATCCAGATGATGCTGTGAAGCGAGTTGTATTCAGGAAACTAAGGAACAAAGTAACCGTTGCTAGAAAGTGTAGGCTTGATTTCAATGGAAACTGGTACACAAGAACATTCGGGATAGGAGAAATCCCTGGAATGCCATTAGACCTGTTCTAAATGGCATACCGGAATAAGTGTGTGAAGTAGGATATACTGTGGTGTACGATCAGACCACAGTGGCAAACATGTTTAATCAATATTACTCGACCTGTGTGACTGTCGACACGGAATGCTTTTATAGGTATGCAGTACCTGAGAATTTTCCTCGTGGAGAAACAGATATCTCATTTCAACCGGTTCATATTCTAAGGATTACACATCTTTTACGCAAACCAAAGATATGCTCAGTTGCACCTGAGCAAACTCCATCCCAGGCATTGCGAAGAGCAGCCTATGTTCTTGCTGACCCCGTATCACCGGGTCGGCCTCTCACAGCGGTTGGTGCTGCGTCCCGTGCTTCCCTGAGAGCATCACACCGCAGAACAGTATGCTCTACGTTGTCCGTTTCTCCAGAGTCGCACAGTACGCAAATATCGCTGATGGCCTTCTTGATCCTTGACAGGTAGCTCTGGAACTGGCCGTGTCCGGTCAGAACCTGAGTCGTCCAGTAGGAAAGCTCCCCGTGTCGGCGGTCATACCATACCCTGAGGTCCGGTATCAGACTCTTGGTCCAGCTCCCTGTGGTCACACCGGGTCTTACCTGCGCCCATTCCTCATGCCAGGCCGATATGGTGGCACTCCTGGCCCTGGTGAGATCCAGACCTTCGTCTAGATACATTTTACTTCGTTCAGCCACTAGGAGGTCCCATGGCAGCATTTTGGCTAGGACCAGAAGAGCTTCGGTCGAGACTGTTCGATGCGCCCGGCTTACCCTGATTGCCAGCGTTCGTTGGGTCGACCTTAGTGCCCCCTATTTTTCGCCGTCCGCATTGCCATGTTCCCCCAGACTGTGGCTGCGTATAGCGCCGTTGATTCGGCCACCGAGGCCAGGAGCCTTCTTTTCACCTCAGCCACCCCACCGACGCTAAGCATAATCCGCGCCAGGTTCAGGGAGACCCTTTGGGCCTTTTCGGCCACGTACTTAACGTGTGCCGATCCGGTCAGACCAGTGTCTAGCATGACCCCAAGGTATTTTACCTTCTTTCTGATTTGTATCGGGTGGCCCGCCATCACGAGGTTAATGCCGGTCGTCCTCTTTCTGCCTGTTAGGTACATCGCCTCCGTCTTGTCGGGCGCCAGTTTCAAGTGATGGGATTCCATCCACTCGGACACTATTGACAAGGCCCATTGGACGGCGCTCTCCAGGGCTCCTTCGGTCCTGGCCGTTATCATGAGTGCAAGGTCATCGGCGTACGCCAACGTCTCCACCCCATACGGGAGACCTCGGATCTCGAGCACCCCGTCGTAAGCTATGTTCCAGAGCACGGGTCCTAGAATCGAGCCCTGTGGGACTCCAGCAGTAACCTCGAACTCCTGCCCCCCTGCAACCAAGCCTCTGTCATACAGGTAGGATAAAATCATTCGACGGAGGTAAAGGGAAAAGCTATTCCTCTTCATCGCCTCCACAATTACTTTCCAATTCATTGTGTTGAAGGCATTTTTGACATCCAGGAGGATCAGGAGCACGAATCCCTTGTTTTAGGGGTCTTCATAGTCTCCTCACCCGCCCGTTTTAGAACCTTCTTCAGAGCCCCTAATGCGGATTCTTCCGGAAACCGTACTGGGCATCTGATAGGGAGTTCTTTTCTTAAATATCGTCGTTTAGTCTCTTGACTATAACGTTCTCCAGGATTTTATCCATGGCGTCAATGAGGCATATGGGCCGGTAAGCCGAAGGCCCCGTCTTCCTCCCGGGTTTGGGGATCAGAACCAGGCTTGCCCTTTTTCCACAGCCTCGGGAATCTCCTCTCTCTCAGAAGCTTGTTGGCAAGGTCTTGGAAGACCTTAGGCCACCTTTTGACCAGTAGCCTCGCTACCTCTGGGGGAATTCCGTCTAGGCTGGGCGCTTTACCGGTTGCCAACCGATTCCGGGCTTGTTCGACCTCTTCCAGCGTCACCTCCGGAATGTCTTCCGGGGTGACCGAGAACTCCTCGTTTTCTCTCCGCGGCTGTGCCGGAAAAAGACCGGTTACAGTCTCCCGCAGCACATCCGGGGGCAGTTTCGGGGGAGGTCTCCGGAGTTTGGCCATAACTAACTCGGTACGGCAGGCCCCATACGTCGCTCTCCACCGCGTCTATCAGCTCTTTCTTCGCTCGGGCTTTACTTTTGGCGATGAGTCCTCGGAGTCTCAATCGAGCAGCCTTGTACTCCGTCAATTGGGATTCAGCTCTTGCGGTCTCTCGCTCCCCGTAAAATCCCACCCGTCGGAATCTTTGCGTTAACTAGCTGCGTGTTCTCGTGAAAACCCTATTTAGCTTAATGCAAGTCCTGCGGGCAGCTGCGATCCCTTTGTTCCACCAGTAGTTGGGAGGGTGGCGGCTCCCGTGGTATTGTGAGGGAGCAGCTTTCTCGCATGATGTAGAGAATATGTTAATTATTTGATATTCATCCCCCACCGTGTCACCCAGTCGTTTGCAACCCTCGTCTATTTCAGCCACTAGAATCTTGGCGTCGAGTTTCCCCATCTGCCATCTCTTACTAGGGGGCGGGGCGAGGGCCACCTCGGGGGTACTGATGGTGAGACAGATGTATCTGGGTCACTCATGGTCTCCTCCGTCTCCCTCACCCTCCACTCTACCACCAGTGGAAAGGCCGCCTTATTGCCCATTATTAGGTCAATGAAGGCCGTCTGGCTCCCTCTGGAAAAGGTGGGGACCCTTTCGTCATTAAGAACAATTAGACTCTTTTCAGCCATCCACTCCTGTAGAGTTTGAGACCGTCTAGTTGTGGTTCGGGCTACCCCATGCTATGCTGGCTGCGTTAAAATCCCCGGTGATCACTACCCTCTTACCTGCATGTGCCCCCGCGCTCTGGGAAAGTTCCTCGAGAAATTCCTCGAATTCCTCCTCCTCCCTGTTGGGAGAGAAGTACCAGCTATAGAAGATCCCTACCCGGTCAATCTCCAGCCAGGAGAACCCCCTCCCCAACCCCCGCCCCGATTCGCGAGGTTTCTCTCGGAACCCGTCTACCAGATTGCGGTATCCGCCTCTGCGTCAGATACCCAGTCTGCCTTTCGCTTGGTGATCGCTACGTTTGGCTCGAAGAGCAGGCAGAGGCCTATGGACTCTCTGCGTACTATCTCATCGAGCATGTCATGCGCCGCCCTGCAGCGGTTAAGGTTTACCTGAAGTATCTTTAACATTGGTCGGATGAAGGGCCCCTACCTACTAAGTTCCAATCACTCTTTCCGTCCCCTGCTGGGATAACGGTTGTCTTCTTATTCTTTGCCCCCTTGTCTTATTCCCCTTTTTATTGCTCTTCTTGGTTATTTAGGCTTCTACTTGGGTCTCCTTGCCATCTACCTGTCCTTTGGCGACGCCCCTTCGGGCCTCCCGCCGCTGCTCGACTTGCTCCCTATAGGCCGGACAAGACATCCTATCCGCTCGGTGCCCCTCTATTCCGCAGACCAGACACTTTGGTGTCGTTGCTTTGCAATTGGCTACCAGGTGGTCAGGTTCACCACATTTGTGGCATACCCGAGGCACCTGGCTCTCTGCTTTGCAGTCTTGGGCCTTATGGACCCGGCCTATGACACTTGTAGCAGTTGGGGAGCCTAATCCACTCCTCAGGTCTGGACCACCTCGAGCCCAGCTTAAGGGTCTTGCGGGAGCATATGGCTCTTGCCGCCGCCGGGGACGCCCGTAACCAGTGCGTAGCCAAACTTCAGCTCTTCCTAGCCTTGGCTCGGTAGCTGTGATCTTGGCGCCGGCCGAAAGCTGCAAGGCCTTTTGCAGTTCCCTTTCGACCTGCTCCCCGTCCAAGAGTGGGTCAGTCCCCCACAGGGCGATGGTCTGCCCCTGCTTAAGCTCTCGGCAGTCGGCCTGCATCTTTGCAGATTCCCGAATGGCCGCCGCCATTTTTCTCCTGCGCCCTTTTCACTCTCCTCTATTCTAATTATAAGGTCACCCTTCTTATATTTAACTACCCCCCTAACCGTTATCCCGGCGCCCTCCTGCTGCCTGACTTGTTCTCTAACACACCCGGAAGTGTCGGCGAAGGTTTTTCCCTCTTCGACCTTAACCCTAAGGGTGCTCCTTGCTCCCTGCTCCGCCCGGGTGTAGCCTCCGGTTTGGCTCCGGTCTTCCTTGTTTGTCTCGAGCAAACCTCTAGAAGGCCACTGCCGTCGCCGGCCTTACGGCAGCAGATTTACAGAGCCTGTAGAAGCGTCTGTGTGCGGCGCTGCCTTGTGACGTGCATCAGCGGGGGCTTCTCCCTGCCAGCCAGCCCCAGCGCTTTTTCCCACGACAGCTTAGAACACCCCCAGGGTCGTCGTAGCTTAACGTGACAGCGTGCGCATAGGAGTTCGAGGCCTTTTAACCCGCTCGCTTATCTCCTTTCGTTGGATGTCTTTCCTATTCTCCTGTACCCCTGTCCTCTCTTAGACCCTCGGAGCTCTTCCTCAGTCTGCACTCGTTTGTTCGTAGAGGTTTCGACTTCCTCTCTAAGCTTGCCCTAGTCTCTTCCTCATCAGCTGACCTAACTTCTCGGTAGGCCTTCCCTCTGTCTTCCAGGACCTTTTCTAGACGTTCCAGGGTCCTGGGGAGCTGTTGAGACAGCTCCTTAAGCTCGAATCGTCGTGTTACACTGGCCTTACACAGATTAAGCGTTTGCCCATATGTTGCCGCATCACTTGAAGGACCTCTTGGAGCTGCTTTCTCTCACAGCCTCCCCGTCCCTGGCACACTTGGCGGCTTCTCCCCTTTGGAGAGATGGCAGCATACGGACCAGTACCGCCGCCGCAATTCATGCCGGTGGCCAAGCCGCCAGCAGCGGCGATGAAGACTGGTAGGAGGCGTCCGCCTCGAGCGCAACATGGCGGAGGCAAGGCAGCAGAGCGAGACGTCGCGGTGGCGGCGATAAGTCGGCGCCGACAGCCGGCCAAATTCGATCGCGGCAATTGGAAGCCCTGCACGGCTTGTGGTAGCGACACGCACCTGGCCGGGTACCACCTGTGCCCGGCCAGGAAAGCAACCTGCTTTAAGTGTCACCGAACGGGCCATTTCGAGAGGGCGTGTGGAGCGACGCAAGGCAAGCGAGTGGTGCGGTTGGTGGAGGACGAAGGAGCGTGGCCGAAGGAGGCGCAGACGAGTAGGCCAAATAAAATTACACAATCTATACCCTGTTGTTAGCTCGGAAATTAGGATAAATGCACGAGTAGATAAGCAGATAGTAAAATTTTTAGTGGATACGGGGATGCAGTGACAATAGTAAATTGGAAAGATGTGAGTGGAATATTAAGTGGAAAAACGAGAGGATTGAAGGAAACAGAAGTGGTACTTAAGGCATATAGTGGAGAAGTGATTGATGTATTAGGGGTAGTGGAATGTACAATTGAGCTAGGAAAGAAATCTGTGGTGATGGAGGTATTTGTAGTAAAGTGGGGGAAATCAGTATTAGGACGTGATGCATTAGCAAAGCTGGAAGTGTGTGTGATTTTCAGGGCAGAAGTGTGCGGTGGATGGAAGAGTGGTAGCGTCAGTGGACAAACTGGGGACAGTGGAGGAGTATAGAAAGTATTTTCAGTCAGCTAGGTTATAGAGGGGGTATAGACATCGTGTGAAAGTGAACAGAATTAAGGCGACTGCCGTTAGCAACAGTGGATACAGTGAAGAAAGAAATTGATCGACAAGTGGAATTGGGGGTAATTGAGCCGATAGAGGCGTCGGAGTGGATATCAGCTATGGTGGTAGTGGCAAAGAAAGGTGGTGGGTGAGAGTGTGTGTGGATTTACGACAAGTGAATGAGGCTATAATCCCTCAGGTGTTTCCGTTACCACACTTAGAGGATTTATTAGCAGAATTGAAGAGAGCAAAGTGGTTTTCTAGTTGGATGCAATGTCGGCATATCACCAGGTAGAGCTAGCGGAGGATCTGACAGCATTCATTACACCGTGGGGATTATTCCGCTACAGACGGGTGTGCTTCGGACTGGCATCAGCACCAGCCGCATTTCAGAAAATGATGAAGGACATGTTGGAGGGATTGGAAGGTGTATTGGTGTACTTAGATGACATTCTAATTTACGGAGAATCTAGAGAACAACATGATAGTAGACTTAAGGAAGTGTTGCGCGGGATAGCAGAGTCGGGGATGACATTAAATTCAAAGTGTGTAATTGGAGTGGATAAAGTGGATTTCGTGGGGTTCAGTATAAGTAGGAATGGAGTTACACCGTGTATGGATAATATTAAGGCAATCAGTGAACTGGCGGAACCAAGAATGCAGCACAGGTGAGATCAGTATGGAGGCAGCAAGTTTTTATATGAGATGCGTTCCACGATTTTCCGAGATGACGGAGCCATTACGGCGATTGTT